>JARHVA010003468.1:1435000-1597500 GCA_037957365.1 Torreya grandis | reverse complement strand
GCATCATTTTATGCTAGGATGGTTATGGATCTAATCAAATTATAGAATGTATGGTTCCTTGGGGAATCATAATGGTTCTTTTAGAGACCTAAGCCTCTTAATCCATTAGTCTAAGCTAGTTTTTGGTCTAACTAAAACTAGTTGGTTCCCACACCAAGAAAAATTAGTTATTACTCTAAGCCCTATTGTTCCTCCTTGGTTTGGATCCTTTATGCTCTTTTCACTATTGTTTCCTTTTTTGGTAGGGTCCTTTTTGTCTTCCTAGTGATCTGTATCTTCTTTTATCTTGTGTATATCAAGGGGAGACCCAAACCTCCTGATGTTTCTAGACTAGGTTCCACACTAGTCAAAAGTGGGTTTACTTTAATCCTAATTATAGTTTATACTATACAAAAGTTATTCAAAATATATAAATATATATTATATATAAAAGGTGTAACATAGATCTTATGTGACATGTAGTTGTTTGTATGGATTTGTTACATTGTAATTTTCACATTATGGTCTGAGTGTGAGTCTTTGATTGCATGTTCTTATGTATTATTTTATGTGTTTTGAAAATTATTGTCTCTTTATTAATAGAGGACACTATTTTTATGTCTCCATTTCTTATGAGTCTCATCATTGGTTGTTATCTAACTAATGTTTGTATGGTCACTAGCTTGAGTGGAACTACCCTAGGTGTGATCATTTGTATTATATTATGTTCTTTTCCATGATACCTATCATGCATATTATTATAATATTTTTGGTGTCATGATCTACATCATAAAAATATATTATAATATACTTGTTTTTTGCCTATGTTGCCATGGTACTTACCTTTAATATATCGGGGCACACTACTTGTGTGTGTTTTTCATTAATATATCTAGCCTTATTAGGGGTATATTTTTTATATTGATGGAATTTTGGTTGTACCTACATTATTTTTCATAGGGGGAATATATATTGCATTAATCTTTGCATTATATTATCATTCCTATGCCATGAGACACATCTATATGACATGTATACTCCTTAGAGTTACATATTGGGCATTACATTTTACATGATGTTATTTATCTTATAATACATAACACTTAGGGTATGAATAATTTATTATATTTATATCATATGTACAATCTATTTATTTGATATTATATGATAGTTACATATGTTTTGTGTAGTTTTGTACTGGTACTAGATATTTACAATATTAAAAATCATAGTTATTATAGCTATATTCTTTTGAGATTAGTGATTATAGGCATAGCTTATTCAATACCTCAACTCATAATAAGGTATAAATTAGAGAATTTTTAGAGAATTTTTTATAAATTATTGAGTGAAGGTTATTAGACATACATTTGGGTAGCTTTACTTAGGGAAAAATATTATCTACTTCTTGTATCAATAAGCAAGATGAGGGCTCAAAAAACTCCTAGAGAAGTGGTGGTTATGTATAAAACTTGTTATAAAATTTATCAAATGGAATACATTTAATATGAGTAAAACAAACTAGATAGGGTAAGTTTAAGAGTTGTACGAGGATCACATTACTTGAGTAAATAATCTACAGATAAACATAACAATATTAAAAAAAATAGTAAGGTACAAACCAAAAAATAAGTGGAAAACTAGTAATACATTATGTTAGTAGAAAGTAATAAAAAAAGACTCTGAACCTCAGTAACCCTATTTAGTAGAGAAAGATTAGTATTTGACCATTTTCTCTAGGTTGATGGTAGATTTCATTTCCTCTCTGAGTTATAGAACCATGGTATCTAGAATTTCATATTTATATTCTAATTTTTTCCCTTTAGTATTATTATTTTTTCCCTCATATGTTTACTTGGGCCATCAAGATAATCTTTAGTAGGTCTTTTTTCACTTGCTTATTTCTTGGTCTCACTAGGATTAGGCTTGAGATTATTAGTATTCTCCTTATTTATGTTTTAATTTTCCCCTCTTCCTTTTTGACCTTTTACATATTATATTCCATCTTGTTAGTCTCATATTTAAACTAGTTGATGGCTTTGTTGAAGTGTGAGAAAGCTTGGTCAAGGTTCTTAGACTCTTTATTCTACTCCTTCACTTTCCCTAGAGATTCATAATATCTTTCTTGAACTTTTTGAATTCACTAACTAGTTAATTAAGTATATTGAGTTGGGAAATCAAATCATTTTCAATCTTAGACACTCTTTTAGTGGGGAAGTACCCAACATGTGGATTGTAATTTAATTGAGTCCTAGATATCACATAATATTTCTTGCTAATTATGTTCTTCTCCATATCCAATTTCTTCCTACTCTCAGTATGACTTTCCTTGTTTTTATTGAGTTAATTCATTTGATAACATTCCTTATATTATTTTCAAGTATTATGAATGTTATTTTTCAAGCTATTGTAACATTTGGTTTGATACAAAATAGGTGTATTCAGTCCTATGTTATTTTCTAGTTCAAGTTTGATTTCTAATTTTAGAATTCAAATATGTGTGTGTGTGTGTGTGCGTGTGTGTGTGTGTGTGTGTGTGTGTGTGTGTGTGTGTGTGTGTGTGTGTGTGTGTGTGTGTGTGTGTGTGTGTGTGTGTGTGTGTGTGTGTGTGTGTGTGTGTGTGTGTGTGTGTGTGTGTGTGTGTGTGTGTGTGTGTGTGTGTGTTCGCGTGTGCGTGTGCGTGTGCGTGTGTGTATGTGTATGTATGTATGTATGTATGTATGTATGTATATAAGTATGTATGTATGTATATGATTTGATGAACTCATCTATTATTTCACATACACACATCAAGTTAGAGGCATTATGTAGACACCCAATTTTGGTACAAGGCACATTTCCACAATATTTTTTTCCATGTTGTCATGTTTAATACACTTGTGTATAATTTATTATTTCTACGAATTTTCCTTCCCACAATACTCCTCATTTGGTCCTTAAGTTTTTCAAATGCATCTAATCTCAAAATATACTAGTTCTCAGCCTTGATCCCAATTTCACACATCCTTATGTGTTATTAGAACTTCATACTATAATTTTATTTAGTATGGGATTATAGGTCTCATAAATATTACCTTGGGAGGGATTGGTGGGCATATCAATCTTGTCATTCATCATTTTACTAGTCCATTTTCCTTTTTCCACACTCCATGTGACTTGATTATTGATTATTATTATTATTATCTATTAAGTTAGACTAAGTGAAAATTGTGTCTTATAGAAAGCTATTTATACCAATTCATCCCAAGTCATTCAATAGAGAGGAACATAAAATAAATACAAGAGAGGGGGGGGGGGGGTATTATCTAATCTACCATTAAATTTAAAGTGAGCCCTTTTCATATATAATGATACACTTATGATGTAGTCATCATTTTTTTTAGCGCAATATTGTACCAAAAGGTCTTAGAAAAATTTCATGCAATTGCATATTCACATCTAAGGAAGAGGGGGTTCAAATCATACTTAAAATTCCATTTACATTAAACATAACTACAATTATGTTGGATTATTTTGTGCATATATGTTGATACAACTCCCACATTGGTTTCCTAACCCATAAAACTATTTTATTGTGAGTTGATGTTAATCTAAGTTAATAATAAGGAATAAGACATCATTTTTTCATTTATACTCATTATACCAAATAAATATGGGTACATATAGGCATCCCATCTAACTAAAAAGAGAAAAGAAAAAAATAGAATATGAAAGTTAATGTAGATTATTAGTTATTAGTTAATAGTTTAATTATGAAGTTATATTATTAGTTTAGTTAATATTTAAGGCCTATGTAAACTATTAGTTATATTATTTTTTATCTATATTTTTATAATATTTCATTGCTTTGGTTGATGATTTATTATCCCATTTTTCAATCAACATTATCATAAATATCACATTTTCCCAACATACTCAACTCAACAAGGACCAAATAAGAATTTTAGTATGTGCTTAGATTCAAGACCAAGGTTATAAAAATAACTCGCCAATTACTTGATAGTTAATTAAAAAATATTTTTATTAAAATTTTTATTTTACCCATCATAGGAAATTTTATCTTCAACACTTAACTATATTTTTATGATCTTTTTCTTGTAGTTAGAAACTATAAAATAAATATTTTAGAGGATAACATGATTAAATATATGACTAATTACCATACCTATAATACATCTAAATTAAACGGTATATTAATATTTAAATCTAAGAGGACTTTATATGATTTCCAACTAAATAATTAGACCAAGAATGTAGTGAACACAATGGACAAAACATACAACAAGGTAGTCTTGTTACAAAAAAAGATATTGGAAAATATTTGAATGATTGAATGATTGTCCTAAAAATGTGTTTAGATTATTGATTGATTACACTATGATTATGTTATCTTGTATGAGATAAATTGGTCCATCAAGGCCCTTTCCTAATAAATATGATATAAACTCATAATTTTATTGTCATAGACTTCCCATAAAATCTTAAAACACAATCATAACATTAAAGTATAATAACCAATACCTCATTAAAATTAATAAACATTTGAATCTAAGAGTACTAAAAATACTTTCCAACCTAAGAATGAATCCAATATTGTGGTTACAATAATGGAATAAATATATAATAGGCTAGTATTATCACAAGAAAAGAGAATTAAAACTACCTAAAATTTTGAGTGAAAGTCCTAAAAATGTTTTGAAATTATTAAATAATTACACTTTTATTACTTTATATTTTATGAGAGAGATTGGTACATCAAGGCCCTTTCATAATAAATATGATGAAAATTCAAATTATGATTATCATATATTCCTCATACACTCTTCCAACACATTCATAACATTTAATTATACCATCCAAGACCTCTTTAAAAGTAATCAATTTCAATTAGAGGGTCACGATATTATTTTCAATGAATTAGTGGCAAAAGAAAATCAAAATTTTAAACTCTTTACAAATCATCCTCCAAATCATGCCACTCAATAAAAATACTAATGAGAATTTCATGTTATAGGTAAAAAAAATAATCACATAATTTTAACACTATTCCACTTGATGGATTTTTCAGTGTGGTCAATAAAATGCATAAAGAGCCTCATTGATTTGTATTCTTTGATAATGAATACTTAAATATGTCTCTAATAATTGTGACTATTTTATATTTCACTGATATACATTAAAGTATTAAAAATTAAATTATTATTAATAATATAATTATTATAAATGTGTGAATGGTTGAATTTTCTCTTAGTCTTGGATATATTCAAAGATATCTACCTAGTACTACAATGATTATTAAATGATATAATGGTATTAAGAAACCACTTGGATGCATTGACTTAATTTTCATAGTATATCATAAGGCCATCTTAGTTTTTTTTCATGTAATAATTTATAATGGGACATATGGATGTCAATGAATTATTAAAATGTAAAAAAATTAATCAACACTACACCAATGGTTAGATTGTGTTCATGATAATAAAGTGATTTATATCCAATGCACTACATATGATCCTCCACCAAAATTTCAATGTGAGGTGTTACCTAAATAGTTACCAAATATTAAAATAATCATAAAACCTTAAATTAGTAAACCTAAATTTCTAATACCTAATCATTCACATATAAAATTAATCCTATCATACCTATACAGGATAAAATAACTACTAAGGATATAATTGTTCAAGATATTATTAAGATAAAAGAGAGAGTTGATTTACATAAGGCTAAAATAGATATAAAAAATTATTCTGATGATAATTATTACAAAGAAATTTATTATATTGATGATGATTACATTTATGATTCTTATAATTATGATGGTTCATATAATGATGATGATTATATTTATGATGATAACATGATATATTTCTTAGACACATGGGTACATAAACATCCTAATATTGCCCCTTACAATAGTATTGCTTCTATTTACATACAATATAATGATGATTCACACAATATTACTATTTATCCTTGTTTTCCAACCCAATATGTTTGCACTTTATCCATCCTTATTTGTTGTACATAGTTTCTTTGCTTTCCTTTCCTTTCTTGCTTAGTTATTTTTTGTTTTATTAAAATTACTTGCATCTTATTTAATTTAGTATGTGGAAATATAAAATGTTTGCTTATTTTTTATCCTTCATTCCCATTTTTCCCCCATCGAGTCTTCATTTTTCCTTAATCTCTTATAAAAAAATTATTTGTATTTTTCAAGTCAACTTATTCCTTATCTACTTTCATATTTAATTTATCCTTGTTTTTAAACTTCCTTATTCATTTCATGTCATGGTTTATATTATTTGAGTTTCCTCTGTCCTCTTTGGTTACTAATTGTTATTTCTTCTTATACAAATGTGTCATTATTATGGCCTCTTCAATTTAATTGTTTTTTTATAGTTTTTAGTATTTTCGCCCAGTTCTTTGTTTTCCATATCCCATCCCAAAATCATGTGTTTTATGATGAAAAAATTATATTAATTCCACATGCCCCATTGAATGTAAATTTATAAGGGAATTTATGGGTTAGTAATTATAAATACCACATTTATTCTTCTTTCTTTTTCCTCATTTTTCTTTATTTTCATTTTCATAATTTCCTTGATTGTTTCATGCCTCCTAAGTTTTATTTGAAGCTATATTTTAGTGTTACATTGGTACATAACCTAGTACACTAATATTATATACCTATTTATATAGGTTATACATTTTTTTCATATGTGCTACTGATGGTATTATTGAGTTATATACAATACCTACATGCATATACATATGATTATGATTCATAGTTGATTGGGGCACCCTTTGTACTTACTCTAGGGGTATCCTAGAGACATCTCTTAGTAGTATTTAAGGTTATATATTTTTTAATTTCCTTTATCATATTGAGCTTTCATGTGATAATATATTTTACACTATATATGGTCTAGCATACACTTAGGCATGACTGGTTTCCTATATGTTCCTTTATATGTTTTCTCTATATTATCACTATCCAAAATACCCCTCTTGTTTTAATATTTCATCATGTCTTTGATTCATATGTTTGTTACTGGGTATTTCTCTCTTATTTTCCATTCATTGTATACTATATGTCACATTATTGTCCTTATTTTATTTGTGTGATGTTTGATTATCTATGTTTTTGACATTGTTTCCTTTGAGTATGGTGTTATTACTTTGATCTTGGTATGCATTTCTTGTTTACTTTTTTAAATATATGTTTTTATTTTTTCAGTAACATGATATGTATCATGGATCATGATATTTATTTTTCCATGATCCATATCATGCTTATGGTCTTTTTTTGTATGTGTTTCCATGTCTCCTATCATACATATATTATAGGAATGATCCATTTTTTTTGATATATACATTGCTACATTGCTTATATTTGGGCATACCATTTTTTATGATTCATTAATTATATATATATATATATATATATATATATATATATATATATAATTATGATAATGTTAATCTAATTTTTACATTGATTAAATTCTACCCATTCATAGGCATAACTTACATGAGATTGTAGAAGACATTTGTGACTCTCCGTAGAGGGAAACCAAGATTTCCTTCTTGCATTCTACCAAGTTCAAGGCCGACTCTATTTTCCAAGTTGATTCTTGGATGTATAATGAAATAATGGGGCTGAAGAAGAAAGTGGAAACAATGCAACACAATCAAGATGTTGATCAGGCTATAATCAACCACTTGGAGGTGCAAATGGGAGATATCCCAAAAAAACTTAAAGATTATGAACATAATCTTAGAATGCTCATTAAGGAAATTGGAATAAAGATGGAACAGGTAACATCAAGCATTTGTGTTGCTGCAACTAGCCTTGGTAAAAGAGCAAATGAAGAAATAATATCCTCGAAGGGTCCAAGTAAGAGGACAAGGTAGAGTTTGAGGAAGAAAACCTTTCAAGCTACTACTACTTCGGATGTTAATTTCATCTAGGATCTTGTTATGATTGGGAAGGAGGCTGTCAAGATGATCATGGAACTGCAATAGAAGCTTAGGGTCTTCTTTATTGGTTTTGTTCATGTTCAGTTCCTTATTGCTGGTTGTTGTAATTGGTTCTTATTTTTGGTCCTATTTCTTGGTTTTTGGTCTTAAACTTTATTTGAGGTTCCAGGTTCTTGTAAAACCTGGATACTTTTATTGGACTATGTTTGTGGTTTCAGGTCCCTGTAAAACCTGATTTTGATGATGCTCTTCAGTAGGTTTCAGGAATGATTTTCCTAGTGGTTGTTAATGCTTTATATTTTTTTATTATATTAAAGGGTTTTAGGGTCCCTTCAAAACTTTCTTTTACCATAATCTAAAACTTACACCAGTTCTTAGCTTGCTTATATATTTACCATGAATGGGCATGATACTTATAAACCTACCTAGACTATATATTTTCTAAAAAGGGATAAGATTTTACGACTATAATTAAATTTATTATATTTTCCCAATTTTATATTCTAACATCTTGTATTAATTAATTTAAAATGATAAGCTTGGCATACATTTAACATGTATAACTTGTGTGCTCAAATATGGTCCTTGTATACACCCTAATTACTCCACATTAATTTATCATCCAATCCATCAACCCACACTAACACCACCACAATAAAAACATAACCCCCATATAAATTTACCATTTTAATCAAATAATACCATTTAATTGGACTAACATCACCCCATAACATATTGGCTAAATTAATCACTATTAATTAGTTAATTGACTAGTAACTAGTTTCATGCACATAAAAATAATAAAAATATGTCAATAAATAAATTAAACACCTAATTTAACTACAAAAACACCTTCTTTAAATCACTCAACTAAATTATTCCATTATATTAATTCATTAAACACTTAAATAATTCATTAATCCATTCAACTAATTCATTAACTGCCTAACTAGTTCATTAACCATTCAAAAAAATCATTAAACCTACCAACTAATTCCTTAAAATCCCTCAACCAACTTATTAATACTAAAACTTAGTCAAAATACTCATTTAATTAAAATTAAATAATCAAAATCTACTAAAATAATCTTAACCATCAATTTCTCCCTTAAAAAATCTATAAGAACTCCCTTCATCCTCCATTTCGAGAATTGAATCTTGAAGGTGAAGATTATGGTAGACATCTCTTAAATATTTTATAACACTTGAATATATCTATATTAACTCTTCATAAGTATATGATACATGAATTATTACTTACATAAGTCATTTGAAGCAACCATAATCTTTCAACATTGCATGAGTAAATATATTTGGTAAAGAAGGTTGTGTTAAATTTTATATAATATGCAATGTATAAAATAAATATATATAGTAATAAATTATAAAATAACATAGATCAAAGGTTGAAACAACATATAATGTGTAAAACCTAGGAAAGGTAAAACCCATAATTGATATATTCAATATTGAAAAACTAGAACCCAATACATAAATACTTCACTCATCACTTCTTCTCTATTTAATATTAATAAAAATATCTAAATAATTTTATTAAATTTTAAATATATCAATGTCACAATAATAAGAATCATTTAATGTTTTGTTAATCATGAACTATTTACCAAAAGGGTAAAAACATTTTTATATTAGGGTGTGTAGGTGGACCATTGTAACCCTCTCCACAAAAATAATTAAAATAATAGTAATAAATAAATATGTTTTATTATTTATTTAAGTTACCTCTCAAATTGAAAACCACAAGTTGAAATAATATTTTAATGTGAGAAACTGAATTTATTAGATAAAAACCCATGTGAATTATTATAAGGCTTGTAACCAAAGTTTCTCCAAATACAATACTTAATCAAGAGCACAAAAGAAGAAGAGAGATAGCTTCATGTTTTTAGTGAAAAAAAGGAGACGAAGGTTTTTTTATATAGATATAGGAGGAAAATTAGAGATACATATAATCCCATTATGAACTTACAATCCTCCTAAGTGTGTGCCACTTATGTCCTAATCCCTTACAAAGATAGGGAAGTGTGAGCCAAGTGGGGGAGGGAGAGTTACATGAAAGTAACTCTAAATGAAATAAGTGAATTAGAGAGGTGAGTAACACCTCATAAAGGTATAAATAAAATAAATTTACAAATATAATAAATGCACACATAACTAATAATTTAAAAAAATCTTATATAAACTTAGGAAGTAGCCAAATTAAGGTTAATGCTCTAGCACTCCCACTTAAGCTTAAATTGAGGTTATAAATGTGGAGAGAAAATTTAAAAACAAAGAAGGGAGTTTAAATTAAAATTAATTCCCCATTAATATAAAATTTAAGAGTAATTAAAAAAATTAGATAGAATAAAGAGGAGAAGGTGTCACCAAAATTTGTAAGGAATAAAGTATGATCACCAAAAATCTCTAAGAATCCACTTTGGACAATGTGATCAATCCAACATGGAAAAAATAAAAGTCAAAAGGATTAATGATCCAAAAATATATAAAACATGAAATCTAACACAAATATTTCAATTTAAGCAACCATTATTCCAAAAATACAATCTACATACATAATGTAGTAAAAGTAGATGTACAAAAAAGGCAAATGGAGTAAAGACAACTTCTATCATAAATTGCATAAACCTACATGACAAGAAGTTAGTCAACATATTAAAAGCATATTATTACCTTTTTAATAAAAATCAAAGAGTGCATAAAAGATATTGAGTTATCAAAACATAGACAAAGAAGATGTGTTATTTTCAAAAGATATTCTATGTGAAGCATTAAAATAATTATCACAAGAGGACACATCAAAGTCTCTAGAAGATTAATCATTTTTAGGAATCTAAATAGTTTTACCCTTAGAGGTAGGAGATTTAGTTATTTGACAATAATGCAATGTGTCATACATGAATTTACCACAAGATTTGAATTGATGCAATTTCCAACATTTATATATATGATGCCCTTTTTCCATAATGCGTAAAAATTTTAGTAGTGTTAACCAAAGCATGAGTACTACAATAATTATAATCAAAATAAGTTGCATTATAATTAAATTGATGAGGAGGAAAATAAGATTTTTTTTTTGCATTAGAATCAGATGAATGATTGAAATCTATACCTTTAGAATTTACATTAAAAGTAGGCAAAAGAGGTTCGAGAATACCATTTTTTCACTTACGAAGTGCACCACCCACATAACCCATAAAGTGCATGATTTTTAAAATAGATTTGGTAGGAGTGTGAACAAAAGGTTGAGTTTGTTTAGAAACAAAAAGATATCCATCATCATTAGATCTACTAGAATTAGTAAAAGATGTAAATTTATCATTTAGATCATCGATACAATATTGCATAGACTTCTCATGAGTAATAAAAGAGTTTTGAAAACAATAATAATGTCATTTTGACATTTAAGTTTATGTTTAATATATATATATGATTTCATCATTTTGAAAAATAATTTGGTCCTTAAAATTCTTAAATTCTAATAACAAAGATTTCAAGAGCCATTTTAAACACATTAAAAAATGTAAATGGAAAAATACAGTAAAAGGAACTTGCATGAAAGGTCTAAGCTAAAATATATACAATAATGTTTAAAAGTGATTTTTCCCAAAATTACAAGAATAATTAACTTGTAAATGTAAGGCCATACTAAAAAATATCAAACCTAAGAGAATTAAAAAGAGATAAATAAAAAGCCTTTTCATATGGAAAAATAAAATTATTTCTTATTAAAAGAATTACACCAAAAAAATCCAAAAAAAAAGAGAATTATTAGATACTTTAATATAATTCCAAAATATTTTAAATCATAAACACAAAAAAAAAGTGTAAAGTTTCCTTAAATGACTTTTTGAAAGTAAAAAAATAAACATGATGCCAAATTCATATTTATATTATGAATAACCTTTTTTTGAGAAAAGGTGAATAAAAAACTTTTTAATGTGGAATGAGAAAATACAAATTATCATTAAAAAAATAAAACTCTTTTCATATTACATGGAAAAAGTTGAATTGTGCTTGGTTTTTATTTAAATCTTTAAGGAAAAAAAAAAAGGTACACGGATAAAAGAAAATGTTTTCCCTTGTTTTAAATATCATACCATGTTATCTCATAATATAATTTTCATGATAAATTAAAGCTTAAGAAACATGAAGCATTAGTGAAGTGCACATGGAAACTTGTTTTTCTTTTCTCCTTTTTTTGAAATATAACACAAATTTAAAAAAATTACTTATGTTATAAATCATATAAACCTATGCTGAGAAAATTGTAACAATAAAATAAGATAGGATTTTGTGTTTTTAAAAAAATGTAGCAAAGAGATTCTTTGTTGTTTTGAAATAGCCTAAAAGATGAAAATAGTTTCAAAAAAAGAAATGCCAAAAAAAGGATTTTATAGAAACCAAATGTGAGAGTCAAGATATAAGGAAAAGGTACATTCAACTATACAAAAAAAGAAATGAATACATAAAAAAATTGTTATAAAACTATGCAGAACACTTAATAAAAGGATTGAGTAAATAATATAGTAAACCATAATCACATAGTCTATGAAAAATAATTCTCATCATAGAGAGAGAGAACTAGGTATAAAAAAATATTACGCTAGAACCAAATTCCAAAGAAATCATAAAATTGCACATAGATGAAATATTGTACACCAAGCAAACTTTGAACAAATAATCAATCACACAAAAGATTAATTTTTATTATTAGTGTGAACTTAAAAAAAATAAGTAAGCTATAAAATAGAATGCATAAATGCACAAGTGTAAAAAAACTAGACACCCGATTTTTTTATTTTTTTATTTTTATTTTTTTTAATTTTTAAATTTATTTTAAATGCTTTAAGCTTAATGGAGGCTAAGTGTATTAATTTTTTCAATATTTTCAATCTTGAAAACTGAAATTACAAGATCAGATAAAAAATTTCATAATAAAATCCTAAAACAAAGAGGTTAGAGGGAAAAGAAAAAAGACTAAAAAATTAGATTCTTCAAGAGAGCCATAAAAAATACTCACCAACAATATTAAAATATCATGGCTCTAATACCATGAAAGGATTTATGCCAAGAACATTTATCAATAACATTGATAGAATATAAATGAAAACAATAAATAAGCTAAGTTAACTCTCAAGGTGTAAATGATAATTTGGAACAATATTTTAAAGTGGGAAACCAAACATATTAGACAAAATCCCATGTGATATTATTAGAAGACTTGCAACTAAAATATATACAAGTACAAGATTAAATTAAGAGAACAAAATAAGAAGAGAGAGAGCTTCAAGTTTCTATTGAGAAAAAGATGAGAAGAAGGGAAATTTTACAAAGGTAGAGGAAAATGAAATTTACATAGAATCCCATTACAACCATACAATCCTCCTAAGTGTGTATCACTTGTGTCCTCATCCATTAAAAAGATAGGGAAGTGTGAGATAAGTGGGAGAGGGATAGTTACATGAAAGTAACTCTAAATCAAACAAGTGAATTAGGGAGGTGAGTGACAATCATAAAGGTAGGAATAAAATGAAATTACAAATATAATAAATGCACATATAACTAAGACTTACTAAAATCTTATATGAACCTAGGAAGTAACCAAATTAAGTTTAATTCTCAAATAGACATTAAATGTTACAAAATTTCCCCTTAATGAGATGTGTGGATACATGGCATAGTCATATTAATAAATCAATTATAATAACTAAATCAAATATAATTATTTTAAGAGGCATATAAAATTATAAGGATTTAAAAACCTTCATCATACCAATATAACCTTTTGAAACAAAAAGAATTATAATCCATAAACTACTTAAAGTAAGTTTAAGATAGCATGATCATGAAACTACATCTCATATTTTCTCATAAATAATCAACCAAACATTTTTGGATCATTTTATAACATAAGGACCTCCATTACAAAGTATGATTTTATGTCTTATGTATAATGTAAACTCAAATTTTATGAAGTTTCTCAAAATTTCACATTAAGTGATTTATTACAATGCTTTACAATGATAAATATAGAGAAGAAGGAAACACATGGTCATTAGTAAGTGATATTGTCATGAACACTCCACCTCAATGACAACTCTAAGAGGCCCAATTTTACATGAAACTGAAAAAACTTGGTAGAATCAAGTGGTTTTGTGAATATATCTACCATTTTTTCATTTTTAGGACAAAAATATAGATAAATATCACCATTGAGGACTTCATATTAGATAAAATATAAAATAACTTTAATATCATATGTTTGTTGGTGTTACACTAGTTTTTTTGCAGAACTATATAACTTTGGTTATCATATAGAAGGTTTTAACTATGAGAAACATACAAATAAATTTATCCTATTAACCTTCATAGTTACATGGCTTCCATAAAACTTATATACTCTTCTTATATATAAGAGATAAAAAAAGTAGGTTTATTTTTTATACTCTAAGTGATATAAACTACATCAAACTTAAACACATATGAAGAAGTAGATTTAGAATCTATAGTATCACAAACATGATCAACATTATAATAAAGATATAAATTATCATTATCAATGGAATAATTATGTGTGTGTGTGTGTGTGTGTATAGTTCCTTTGATATAACAAAGTATATGTTTTTTAATTCTCAATTATCAAAATATTTATCTTGTATTAATCTAGAAGCAAAACATACAACAAATGAAATTCTGACCTAGTAATGGTTATATAAATCAAACTACCAATAAATTAACTATAAAGTGTGGGTTTTTTTTTGTCACATGTAGGTTTTAGATCAATATTAACAAAAAATTAAATAGGATTATATATAGCCTTAAATTCAATCATATTAAAATAAAAAATAATATTATGACCATATAGATATTTTGATACAAAAATTTCTTTTCTTTTTTGAAATATACCAATTCCTTAAAAATGATGAACCATGCCTAAATCAATCATTTCAAACATTTGACATAGTTTATCTTTATATTTATTAATTAAACTAATTATATCATTAATGATAATATTATCATAAATATAAAATACAATTTATATAATGTGACTAATTTTTACTTTTACAAAGAGATCATTATCAAAACAATAATTAGAGAAACCTAGTTATTTAAAATAACTAGTGATTTTAGAATACCAAATTTAAGGAGCTTTTTATAAACCATACAATGATTTCATTAAACATAATTATCTTTTTTAGGGTAATTAAAACCTTTAGGTTGAATCATATATATTTTTTCTTCTAAATAACTACTCAAGAAGTCATTTTTGACATATATTTAGTGTATAATCCAACCATTTTGAGTTGAAATATCAATATTTAATCTAATAGTACTAATTTTCACTACAAGATAAAAGGTTTAAACATAGTCAATCTTAAGTTTTAATGTAAAACCATGAGAATCTAATCTTTCTTTTAATTTTAAAATTTTATCAATTGAATTTTATTTGATTTTATAAAGCCGCCTACAACCAACAATATGTCTTTTAGGTGGAGGTGGAAGAAGATCCTAAGTATGATATTTAATTAAGGTATTATATTTAACTTGTATAACAAAATTTCATATATCATATTGAATAAATTCCTCAAAGGATTGAGGTTCACTTTCATACATAGTCATTAAGGCATGATAAAAATGTTCTCCTAGTCAATTTATTAAGATTATCAATATTAGATGTCTCAATTAAGGATTCTTCCCATTTAGGTCTTTTAGATTGACTAGTAAAATCATTAGGTTCCTCATACTCTAAGTTATCTAAAATTAGATAAACCTCCTCTATGGTATTTATTTCATCATAAGGAGTAATAATATACACAGATTCATCAAATCAATAACAATGAGGGGGTTCTAGGAAGGGCTCACAAAAATATTTTTCGAGGATCAAAACAATCCTATTCTCAATGATTTGTATTTTAGATGGATCATACATTATTAATCCTTTAATTTTACATCCATAAACTACAAATATTCATGAATAAGAATTAGGATCAAGTTTATTTATTTTAGCTTTATAAACAAAAATGGAAGTAGGACTACCAAAAATCCTAAGATCAATCACACTAGGTTTCTTATTTTACCATATTTCTATAGTGGTACAAAGATGTAAATATATAATAGGGAATATATTTATAATATGCACAATGGAATTCATGGATTCAACCCATAATAACTTAGGAAAATTTATATAATGCAACATTGTTCTAGCCATTGTAATATCACCTAAATGGCTAAAAAAAATAAAATATAGAATTTGAAAGCCTCAAATGATCTTTAGAGTGTTTTTATGGGTAAAAAATAATACAATCCAACTCCAATTTATAGAATAATATCATGAATTTTGTAGAATGATATTTTCATTTCACAACCTAGGAACATTGTACATGTGTTAAAATGGTATCCAAGAGGATGAAAAAGTGATATTTTTTTATTAAAGGTCTTGGATTGATATTGATTGATTTATTTTGGCTCCAGTTAACAAATAACTAATATATGAACTTCACCAAAGATTTAAATAAAATTATTCCTCCTTATGTCATACAAGCACACATGGTTGAAAATAAATTGATTTTTTTGTGAATTTTATCTTTGTACAATGGTCTATATACTTATATGTTATCTTATCAATAAATAACTCATCACATGTCTCTAATACCATGTTAAATTTTATAAAATATGAAAATTATATAATAGATATAGATAGTAATTAATTAAAAAAGATCATAGATCAAGGATTGACATAATATATACTATGGAAAAACTTATAGAGGTAAAAAACCACAAATGATATATTAAATATTAATAAAATAAAACCCAATACATAAATATTTTTATTCTCACTTCTTATCTAAAAAATATTCATAAAAATCTTTGAATAATATTTTGTACATACAAATATGTCAATGTAAAAATAATAAGAATCACTTCATGTTTTATGATTCATGAATGATTTATCCAATGGATAAACCCTTTTTTATATTGAGGTGTGAAGGTGGCCTATTGTAACCAACAAGTCCATCCTCTCCCCAAGAATAATTAAAATAATGGTAATAAATAAAAACATTTTATTATTTTTCACACAAGGTTTTGAAATCGTGTTAATAAATCATAAAATATTATTATTTAATTAACATATGCCAAGGATCCATAAAAAGAAACACTTAGACATTAAATGTTCTAATAGGTTCACTAAATGGGTGAAGATTAATTGTTTTCTTTATTTATTACTTAATCAGAAGAAATTTTTAATTTTAGAGTATAAGATTAAATTTATTTCTTAAATTCTATTCAAAAGCTCTAAATTTCATCACAAACATTGTTAAATATCTATCTCACCCTATCTTAGTGTTTTATATGAGTCTAACTATTGCATTCGACCTTTACACACATAAAATAAACTCACTTTATATTTAAAACATACATATAATCTTACACAGACATCCCCAAGTCTTTAGTTCATTCCTCCTATGCACAAGTTGATACTTTTAGGTTAGATCAATATCACCACTCAATATTGACTTGTCTAGACACCTAAATTTGCCCACCAATGGATTCTTATCTAACTTAATACTAATTCATACCAACCATTAACCATTTATCCTAAGAATTTTTAAATGTCTCAAATTTGGCTTTATAACCATGCAATAAATCAATTTGGCCTATTAATCAATTAAATTAAACAAATGCACCATCAATTAATTCAAAATAATTCAAAATGGTCAAAAATACTAAAATGGGTTAATTAACACCAAATCCTAATAAAATCTTAATTGAATTCATCCATGAGAAATTAAATCTATTATCAAAAAATAAAATTAAAATATCAAGAGCATCTTAAAAGCTAATCATTACCTTTTGTGAGTTATCACTTTTGGAAAATATCAAAAGAATATCCTAGGAATATGATAAACACACCTACGTAAACCTAATCATAACCATTTGGACACATTTAAAAATAAACCAAGGTTAATAAACTCACCCAAAGTTCTAATTTAACCCATTATAAGTGATTTTTAAGCCTATAAAAGCAATCCTAGAGATCTTCATTTAGGGAGCTTGAAACATAGTAGAGTTATAATGCTGGAGTTGATCCATAAAACAAATGTAGTGTTATAATGCTAAAATCAAGCCAACCCAAGCCAAACTAAGCATGGTGCCAAGAGGAGATGGAGATAGCCAAGCCCTATTAATTAAGACCTTTTGATCATAATATAAACAAGCCACCTAAAAAATCATTTGGATCTCTCAAAGAAGGTAAAGATTATTGTTATTTGCATTCTAATTAGGTTTTTAATTATTGTTTATTCATTAAGTTCCCCTTAAGATCTAGGCCTAGAGATGTTAATATATTAGTGTGTTGATTTCATAGTTTTATGGAATAACACTTGATATAAACTTATCTCTTTTTCAAATTACTTGATCACAACTTGCACTTGATGATAGTGACCCTCTTTCAACAATTTATACTTTTAAAAATCAATTTTTTCCTTAGGGCTGGCCCATCTACCTAACATGTTAGTGGAATGATAAATTACCCAATTGGAATCATATATATATAAATTTAGCCATCACTTAATATGATATTTTACATGTATCTGATACACATCTATACACTATTGTATATTGATAAAAAGAATCCCTGTTCCTCCCAATTTGAAAATAAAACATTGTGAGTCTCTTGACAATTTTACTAGCATTGGTCAAAGTTACTTATATACATGTTTAAAAAAGACTCCATTCATATAATTAAGACTAAAAAATGTATCCAAAACATCATAAAAAGTTAATCATTGATCCAGGTGGATCTCTCCATTTTTGAAAAAAATAAAAGTTCCATATTCTAATAAAAATGATTTCATAGCGTAGAGCTCATTGAGAGCTTTCCGAAACTTCTTGCGGTTTGCAAAATGGACACCATATGCAAAAGTTATAAGCAGCTGAATTTTTGGTTCGACAGGTAAAAATTTGGTGTCGTAAAATGACATGGCACAGTTGCGGAATGCCAAGTGGACCAATATCCATTTGACATGTGGAAAATAATTAGGGGGAAAAAATTTGGTTAGGTGTTATTTATCACATGTTATTTGAAATTTTCAAGTATGCCACACCACCTTGCCATGCCTATCACACCACCCAAGGAAAATTCCAAAGTCCAAGGCACCTAAAATGGAGGGAAGACAAATTCAAAATCAATCAAGGTGTCTAGAAAGGTGGATGGCTAGTTTTGAACCCCTAAACTTGTGGCGAAAAGATAGGAGACTTAGCCACTACGCCACAGGCTTACCACTGATTATAAAAGCATGAATCTATATTTGTTTTAAACAGTTTCTGGATTGTGTTTTTTATTTTAAAGGCCAAGACTTTGTAAAAGCTTTTGGAAAGCTTAGATAATGGATTTTTATCCATTTTTCAGCCATAATACTCAGTCTTAACATTCTTTTTATCCAATTTGTATATTGGAAGAATATTTTTAAGCCCATAGAGGAGATTTTTAGGACTTTTGGAGCAACTTTGCAGGTGTGAAGACTCACGGAATTCGAAGGTGCCAAGCTTGATTATCAGTCACGGTGAAGGTGAATTTTTGTATTAAGAGATCAACTTGCAAGAAAGTTGTTTATTGTTTCCAGGTTGTTGAAATGCCCTTAATGGAAATGGTCCACTCCTTTGGAGAACCTAGAGATGTAGGCATCATTTTTTGAGCCGAACTCCGTTATCATGTTTCTTGGTAATTTGTCATTTTGATGCATGATTTTGTTTCAGTTTACTAATTTGGTTTAATTAGTAAATGAAATCATGCAATTAATTTTCATTATGACAATTATAACACAATATTATTAAAAAATTGGTTCAATAATCGAGAATGATTTATGCCAAAACATTTTGCAAGTTCTTTTGAGTTTTTCAAGAATTTGTATTAGTTTTAAGAAAACTCAGTATTCATATTTTGAACTTCATTTTGAGTTTGAATCAGTGGATTTTATAGATCAATCATGAGAAAAAACATGCTCTTAAACAAGTCATAAGTCTAAATTTTGATAGAGATTTCTTTTATTCCTCTAACTAGCTGGTTACAAGCTAGCAAAGGAAATTTTTAAATATTTAGTACATGAAGGTGAATAAGATATGGTTAAAATTATTTTAGGGGTATTTATATTCCATTATTATTTAAAAATTAATTTTATTGTATGTATGTTATATTGACTTAACTTTATGAACAATTAGTAAGAAGAATAGGTGCTCTAAAACCATTCTTAAACCCTAATGGCTCAATTTTAAGAGACATAATTACATTTCTAAGTTCCTTGTTAAAAATAAATTGAGATATTATGGGAATAAATTACCTTCATAAATGTTTCTAAATCAAAATATTGATTCAAATAATGGAGGAAGATAAAGGTACATGTATCAGGGTTTTAAGCAAGTAAGAGAGATAGTTAGAAAAGGCACTTTTTAAGTGATTTAAGTGATTGTTTGATTGTATCCAATGATTTAAATTATAAGATGGGTTATTATAGTTCATTATTAAAAACTAATTAGGTATTTAATCCTCATAAAACTCAATAAAAGATAAAAACTCAAACCTATAGGCATTCATAAAATGAGAAAGAACAAGCTAGAAAATACTTAAAAGTGCATATTTTCAGTTTTATTAAATTAAATATATTAAAATATAACATGGATGACTGTTTTTGTGTCCTTAAAATTTTTTATTTGTTTTCATTTTTGTACTATATGTGATAAATATAAAATGCTAAAATCCATATCTGATCATGAAGGAAATCAAGGGTTTTCACTAATTTGCTCGTAAATGGAGTTAGAAATGAGTGTTTCAAGTCCTTCCAATGGTGAAAAATGATTTTTGGTGTTTATAATTCATTTAAATTTTTTAATAAATGATAATTAAATGAAATTTAATTCAAAATAGGCTCATCTCATTGAAAAAATTCTCCAAGACACATTGTGGGTAATAAATTCACTTTTTATATGAATTTATGTTTGGGAGTTTGGTGAGAAGTTTTTTATATTTTTAAAATGTTAAAAATATTAAAAATTTATACCTATATAATTATAATATTATCAAGTTTTTTTTATGATTTTAACTCATTTTAGACCCCTTAATTCAAATCAAGGTTTTTTGAGAGCAAGAGAGCTCAAAAGAGCATAACATGGAAGTTTTTAAAGTTGTACATGGAATTTGGAGATTAAATTTTGTTTTAAGGTATATAAAATAATATTTATGATTTTTAAATAATATTTAGACTCATTTCCTATTCAAAAAATTAAAATTCATCAATTTATAGGTTCTCACAATGTATTCAAAAAGCTTAAAGTTATAGAAGATAGACATATCCAAGAAGAACCAATATGGAAAGTTTTGGTTTTAATAATTAGTAAATATTAGATAATATATTTCATGAATAATTAAACATAAACATGATTATATATCTCTAACTTATACTCCCCATTTGGGCTAAATTTAGCAAAGGTCAAGTCAAATAGAAGAAGCCTTCAAGGAGCCCTAGAAAAGTGGAGAAGTTTAGATGAAATATTGGCTAATATTTGAGGGAATATTTCTATGAAATATACTAATTAAATAATTAACATGAAAACTCTCTCCTACTATGCCTCCCTTTAGGATAAATTTAAAAATTTAGGAAGTCAAAAATGCATGTAAGTTGTAAATGAGATAACTGAAGTCAAATTCCAAATTGTAAATCAAAAAGCTCAAGTAAAAATCCAAAATAAAAATAAAGGTAAATAAATAAAAAATTAAATATGAATTCAAGATAAAAAGGATTGCAAGGACGCTAAAAAATAATTCAAACTATCCACAAGGAGTTAACTAAAGATAGTCAAATATCTCTTCAAGTTGAAGACTATTCAAACACATACAATAACCTTTGAATTTTCAAACATTAAAAATAACTTATCTCCATAAATTATAATCCATATTACAATGATATAAATTTAAAACTTTAAGAAATTCTATGTATAAATTTAAAATTTTGGACTTTTGAAAGTGGAGTTAAAGTTTCAATTGAAGTAGGAGTAAACTCTGACTTGTATGAGGACTCATCTCTAGTTTCTTGTCTCTCCTCTTTCTCTTCATTTTAAATATTATATTTAATTTTTAATGATTATAATCATATTATGCTTTTTTAGTATAGAAAAATTTCCAAAATTTTATACTATGTCACCTTTGAAGCAATAAAGGGATAAATTTTCCTTCATTTTCAAGTTGTTCATGAAGTGTGTAATTAATATTCATTGATGTAAGTTAGTGAATGAATAATTTTCATATTTTTATGTCTAAATTATTCAAATTTATATATAAAATAATAACTCTTAAAGGTTATACCAAGTGTGTAAGTCTAATTTCTACCTAATCTACAAGTGGATTTAACCATTGTTCATTCCTTTTAAGCTAGTGTGAGTGTTTTAGATTAAGGTAAAAATAGGTTTTGAAGGGACCCCAAAACCCTTTAACAAAATCAAAAAAGATAAAGCATTACCAAGCACCAGGAAAATAATTCCTAAAACCTACTAAATAGTAGAAACAAAATTAGGTTATACAAGGACAACATCCATATCCAATTTATAGTCAGCCCCCTAATATTCCAAGTAATGATTTAATATCTATTTTTTAGGGTTAAAATCTAGAATAGTTGCCTACCTACCATCAACAATATTCTGCATACTTTCTAGCTCTCTGGTTTTCTTAATGGATCTTCTTCCAAGTTTGTCTGGAGAACCAACATCCGGTTTCACCTTAAAATGTTGTTCATCTCTTTTTCCAGATTTATCTAGAGTATAAGCAAGATGTTTCTCCTTAGTTTGCTAGTCTTTTTTGCTGCTTCTAGTTTCTACCCCCTTAGTATTAGTCTTTTTTTCAGCCCTTTTTCTTTGGTTTAGAATATGCTTTAAGTTTTCTCAATTATCATTCATAGGAAGCTCATCCAAGGGGAAATCATTATCAACCTAAATCTCCCTAGATTGAGAAGAAAGAAAATCTCCCTCCTCTAATTTATTTCCAGCTTTAGTCAAGAATTCACCTTCCTCTAGCACAGTTTTGTCATCTACATCTCTCCATCGATCTTCTATCCTTTTATAGAAAATGATTTGTTTTGATAGATCTATCAACTCATCTATTCTTTGTATAGGTATTATAGTTTCTGATTGCAGCCCATATACTTCTTTCACTAAATTTTCTTTCTCAAACAAAAGCTCTTTATCTGCCTCAGTATGTGGAGCTTTAGGATCTTCAAAAGAAGTCTCTTTATCTGCCTCAGCAAGTAGAGCTTCTTCATTATTCTTTTGTTCTTGTCGATGATCCTCTTTGGGTTTCCATACTTTCTTTTGCTGGACCTCGGTCTTTCTCCCATCCAAAACACTACTAGGATGATTTTTAATTTTGGAAGGACAATTTTTGACTAGATGCCCCTATTTCTTACAAGCATAGCAAGAGTTGGGCAAATCTTCAAAAAAATCCCTTGAGTTTTTTTGCCTAGCTTGGATATTAGATCTACTTTTTCTGGGAGCTGATTTAGATCTACCACTTTAACATAAAGTCTGGCACTTTGAAGTTTAGATCTGGTAGCCGTAGCATTATCCAATGCCACAAGTTCACCAAAAGAACTGGCAATACCTTTAAAAATGTCCTCATGCCAAAACTCTAAAGGGAGGCTAGGAAGTCTAACCCATATGGGAGTGGTTAAGAAAAAAGAATATGAGAGATCCATGTTAGGCTCCCATTTTTTAATAGTGAGAGAAAATTTACGAAAATACCACGGTCCTCCACACAAAACCATATTCATGTCTTCCTTATATTTGAAGATAAACAAGAAGAAACCATTCAACATTGGTGCCATATCTACCTCTCCCCTAATAACCCATCTCCTTTTAACCATTTTTGTAAGAGATTTTAGATCTGGTCTTGCTCCTAAAAATTTACCCACTAGGGTGAAGTCCATGGAAGACATAGAAAAATCTATTAAAGGATTTGGAATAAAAACTTGAAACTCACCTTTCTCCCTACAAGACTTAGTAGTCACCAGTGGGAAAAGAGATTTTCCATTGGGTTTCTTTCCAAACAGAGATGACCACATCCTTTGTTCTGAATACCCTCCTTCAGTGCTTCTGAGGATTTTTTCATATTAAAATCAACATTATCTTTCTCCTTTTCAAACTCCTGCCCCAACACAGTGGGAGGAGAATCCAGTTGGGAGACATGGATCCCACAAAAAGGGTCAGATCCACTTGAATATTTTCCATTATTTACATTAGCCAAAATTTCTAACCCAACATTCTTCTCAACACCTTTTATAGTTCCTCTAGGGTCTGTACCTCCTTCCTGATTCTCCACAACCAATTTTCCACATACCTTCAAACCAATGGTTTCCACTTCTAAAATAGAACCTTCTACCTTCCACCCAGTGATTTCAAATTCTGGATGTGCACCCAACACACCCATTTCATCGTGGTGGAACATGTTTCAAATTAGTGTGAGTGTTAGTTAAGAACTTTGTGTCAAATATTGATGCAAGAGTCATTGTATCATAATAAACTGAATGTGTGAAATTTATTTATCTTCCAAAGTGTGTTAAGTATCTTCATAATTGACTTTCACATTGGGTCATCACCTCAACATTTTAGTTTTCATTTCTATTTTCAACTTTAGAATTACTCCTTGTATCCTTTTCCTAGTCAAGAAAACACTATCTAAAAGAGTTTAGAGAATTATGGGTGAGTGTACTAAAGGTAAATATAAATTAATCCATATATTTTATACAATATAGAGTCACCCACACTTTAGAGGGTTTTCATTTTATCATTAGGAGTGAGAATAAGCACACATTCTTATTAGGGTGCACTTTTAAGTGATAATGGTTTCTAGCATGCCCAATAGAACACAAATCTAAGCTAAAAAAAGACATTTTCAATAGAAATAAGTATCAGTTTCATGCCTAAATCCACTATAGGGTATAAAAGTATAGGTATAACTTTTGAATTTTGTAAATTATCAAAGCATTCAATAGGAGAAGAAAATATTTGATAACACATCCATATCTGACAAGGCTATTTCAGTCATGAAATTAGCCTATTATGCAAACCACTTCAAGGTTAAATCTTATTATGAACATGGATGTCCTAGGGAACTAGGTATTTGTTCTTTTAAATGATGGAATCCATCTCAATTTATCCCAATATGATGATATTCTAGCCTTAACCCTCAAAATTATACCATATTTTATAGGTGAAGATCAAACTACACCCATATAACATGTCAAAGATGTGGCCAACTTGATTTAATTCTACCATTTTATCCAATATAATGTTTTCATCCATTTACTTGCTACATCTTTTATGGGAATGGCATTAAAATGGTATAATAACCTTCCCTTGAATTTCATATCTAGTTTGGATGATTTAAGTACAATATTTTATAAACAATTTGAAGATAAATTAGACCATATATCCCTTATTAAGTAGCTCACTACCATATAAACAACAACACATGAATTTATGACTAATTCCAATTTTAGATTTTGGAAGACATGGAATAGAATACATCTCATGATAAGGCCATCTCCTAAATATTCTTTCTTATGCTTTTTGAAAGCCTTAAATTATGATATTTTAGTTATGATTTAGTCCATGGGTGTTAGGACATTCCCAAATTCCTATGAGTTTTCCATTAGAGTTTATAATAGTCTAATTAAATATATTAAACTTTCACCTAGGCCTTAAATTCCAATTTCTTATGATTATAATCTATTCTAACTCTTTAAGTTCCATCCATAGCCCAAATTCCATCCCCTCAAGATCAAATTCAAGCTCCTCAAAGTCAATCTAGTGAGCTTGGTTAACTAAAAGTTATGCTAAAATATTTTGGTGATGAATTAGTTTAGATTAAGAGGTAACAATATCAATCTAATAGCCATATCAAACATCTAATCAACTAACATATAAGCCATATAGATAGAAAATACCTCCATATCAAGGCTATTGAGATAATATGCCTCCATATCAAGATTAAAGAGCCATTATCTAAGCCAAACCATATTATACAATTAATCCTAATATTTATTCCTCAACCAAGGCCCTTATTCTAGTAAAAAAAATTTAATACAAGATTCAAGTCTGCATCCTTCTAATAATAATGATGGGCAAAATCAAGCTTCAATATCACAGAATATGGCAATTCCTCAATTGACACAAGAGGAAGAATTTTTTAAATAAGGAAATCATATTGAATATATGAGGCAACAAGGGGAAGTTAATCATGGACAAGTACAACTATATGCAACCTTATTTAATTTCTAAGTTGATGATCATGTGGTAGTAAATTAGATTGGTGAGCCTAGTAAATCAAAGACATTTTTTTAAGCAATTAAAATATCTAAGATAAGGAATATAGATCAGCCTAAATAGGTAATACATGATTTAAATGTTCATAATATGATTTATAAAAGTAATAATGATTAGATTTCTTCCCCTTTAACTCAAAAAAATCAGCATGTTGAAGCAAGCAAGCTTCACCAAGTGTTTTAAGCACAAGAATGTTCTATTGTTCTAAAGGTAAAACCAAATATTGGAGGATTATCCTTCAAAATATTATGTCATATGAATAAATATAACATCAACATCATTATGTGGGATTAATTGTCCATCCTATGATAAAAGGATACACTTATATATGAGCTTTCAGGCCTTAACTTGTCTACAAAACCATTAGAGAAGGGAAGTGTGGTTCTATCAAATTTGGATCAGTAATATAAATAACAATAAAAAAAAGTATATAAAGGGGTAAAATTAAATAAATATGATATAAAACTAAGTAATACAGATCCTTTCTATGTTTAATTAATTTTTGATGATACACTAGCTCATAATTATATGGTTGACATTTGAGCAAGTAACATAGTAATGCCAAAATAGATTGAAAATAAGTTGGGTTTAGTGTATGAGACAAACACTAAGGGTGTTTTTTAAATTTATTTATC
Source organism: Torreya grandis (assembly GCA_037957365.1). Taxonomy (NCBI): domain Eukaryota; kingdom Viridiplantae; phylum Streptophyta; class Pinopsida; order Cupressales; family Taxaceae; genus Torreya; species Torreya grandis. Next base: position 1,570,510 of record JARHVA010003468.1, on the reverse strand, counting down.
TCAAACCAATATAGTGGGTAAATCAATAGTATAAAATTAACACTTCATGCATGCCAAGTGTGACTATTTAGCAAGATATAGTAGTGCTGGATCTTCCTCAATATTTTGCTATGTGCTTATCACATGGCATCACTTAAAATATGGGTAGGTATATTTTAGATGATTAATAAAAAATTATGTTCATAATAAGTAATGGAACAAAAATTACAATTGATTCATATCCTATTTCTCATTTTCATATAGAACTATACATCCCTAGTATTGTTAATACTAATTGTGTCATCTCAGATGAAGTGGAGAAAACTATTGAAGATGAATCAAAGTAATCTCTTGTTGCTATACCTAATTTTTTTATTTATAAATGGGAATCAATATTCATAAACATGATCCATAAAATATAATAGAGCAAGAAGGACTTGGATTTTATTATTTACATGAGGATGGTGCACAAATTCCAACTCTATACAAAGAAGGTGATATGAATGATGATTTATGTTAACTCTATTTTGATGGATCATAAAATAAACATGGTACAGGGTCTGGTATGATTCTAATTTCACACTATAAATAAATTTACTTTTATTCTATAAAATTTAAGTTTGCATGCTCTAACAATGTGGTATAATATGAGGCTTTAGTTCATGGTTTGCAATGGGTTAGAAAGATGGGAGCTAACCTCTTATAGGAATTTAGATATAGTGAGATTTTGGTACATAAAATAAGAGGGTTGAGTGTGTGTAAAAATCCACTGATAAAATCATAAAAAAAATATGGTATGGGAGCCTCTAGAACATTTTGATGCATCGACATACATGTAATGCTTAGAGAGAGAAATACACATACAAATAAGTTGGCTGCAATTGAATCATAGTTTGACATTTCAATTAATGTAAAGAAGGATAAAACTCAGTTATACATCAAGATTATGTTAATAACATTTATTCTTGTTAATAATTTGAATTTTCAAGTCTTTGAAGATGATGATCAAGTTTTTTACTTCCTACAAAAAGAGGTTGATTTCTCTTCTAAAAACATGTCAAAAATTTTACAACAATATGGTGATCAAATAGTTCATCTCAAGTCCAAAAATTTACCTAAGGGTCTTGTCACACTTGAGAATATTTTTATTAGGGATGATGAGGTAAGAAGGGAAAAATCTTCTTTTCTACCAAATAAGTTGACATAGTTAATGGAAAAACTCTCAAACTTGGTAGTATGCTCTCAATCTCAAAAAAAATCCTTTGTTGATTTATGTAGAGAGTTTGATGATTTGTTTACATGGAAGTAAAGTGATGTAAAAGGATTTGATTTTAGTTTGGCTCAACACACATTTGAATTTTAAGAAGGTACAAAAATAGTGAGTCAAATACATAGGCCTATTAACCTAATGTTCGAACCTTTGATGTTAATATAGCTTCACAAGTGGGTTGAATAAATTATAATCTTTCCCATCAAGCATTCCACTTGGGTGGATAATCTTGTTACCATGAGGAATAATAATGGATAAATCAAAATGTGCATGGATTTTGTGACTTGAACAAGACCTCACTGAAGGACCATTATCCCTTGTCATTAATGGAATAAATACTATAATTAGTGGTTGGTTTAGAAAGGTTTTCATTTCTAGATGGTTATAGTGGATATAACTAAATACTTGTGAAGGAAGGGGATCAATTCAAAAATGTCTTCACCAAAAAGTGGGGCACTTTTTCATACCAAAAAAATTTCATTTGAGTTGTCCAATATAGTAAAAACATTCCAAATAGCCATGGATATGGCCTTTCAAGTTTTTATCAATAGGTTTATTCTTATATATTTTGATGATGTCATATTTTTTTCAAAGCATGCGAGTGATCACATTCTTCATTTTAGAGAGGAATTTGAGAAATGTAGGTAATATAGGGTCTCACTTAATCCAAATAACTATGTGTTTTTAGTGCATGAAGGTAAAATTCTCAGTCATGTTGTTTCTAAACATGGTTTGAGTATTGATCCAAAAAAATAGATTCTATTCTTTCATTATCCTTGCCTAAGCATAAAAAAGCATTGCAAAGTTTCCTTGGAAAATTTAACTTTATAAAAAGGCATATATCTAATTTTACAAGTTTTTCGAAGTCTCTTACAATTATTCTCAAGAGAAATTATAATTTTACTTAAACCAAGGAAGGTATGAAAAGTTTTGAAGAAATCAAGCAAGTCATTTCTAGTGATCCCACTCTCATCAATCCTAATTTATCCAAGGATTTTATGTTATATGAATATGCTAATGTTGATATAATTTTAATAATATTGACATAATAAAATTCAAAAGGTTTGGAGTATACAATAGCATTATTTATCCAAGGGTTATAATAGTATGAAATAAAGTACATAGTTATTGATAAGCATGTGCTTTCCATAATCATATGTTTCAAAAAATTTAGGCACATATTATTTAACAATAAGATCCATGTGATGGTTGACCATTATAGCATCAAAGAGATATTTTTGAACAAGGACATAAGTGAAAAGAGAGTAGGATTGATAACAAAGGTCATAGAATATGATGTGTAAATAAAGGTAACCAATCTAATTAGAGGAAAAGGGTTGTGTGAGCACTATTCTCAGGAAGTTTTTGTTTTGAATGATTAAGATATTGTATCCAATCATATACATTAAAAAATATAGTTTTGAAGTATGGTAAAGTACCTTAAAATTGGTATGTATCCCCCAAAATTAAGTGGTTTAAAGAGAAGGTACTTTATGCTAAAATTTATTCCTTTTCTTCTTGTTGATGGTGTGTTTGTGTTATTCAAAAAAGATGTTAATGGCATGTTATTGATATGAAAAGAGACAAGTTAAGATGAAAGATTACTTGAATATTCTCATGATGGACAAGGTGGAGGAAACTTTTCAACAAGGACAACATCCCTTAAAATCATGAGGGTGGATGTTATTGGCCAAACATATTCATATATTCTCATGCTCAAGTAAAGAAGTGAAATAAGTGTGCATTTTTTTTGTAGTAAAGGATAAAATTGTTTCCCTACATATTCAACCCATTTAATTAAATCAAAACTTTATCCAATGGGGTTTTTACTTCATTGGTATCATCAATCCACCTTCTAGTTTGGGCCACAAGTGGAATATTACAGCCATAGATTACATTACTAGATGGATAAAAGTTACGGCTTAGAAAGAAGTAAATGAATATAGTGTCTTGGAATTATATGAATATTTTATCACAAGTTTGGTGTTCATTTTAATATAATTTTAGATAATGTTATGTAATTTTTAATGGTTAAAATTAGTTAATGTGTTATCCAAAATGGTGTGTATCTAAGTACTTATTCAAATTATTAGCCACAAGGTAACTGCAATGATGAGTCTAATAACAAAAAATTGTTTAATATCATTAGGATAAGCATAAAATATAATCAAATGAATTGGTATTTTAAATTAAAGTTAACTTTATGAGCTGATATAATCACCTTCAAAAGGTCCATTGCCAATTCACCTTATAAGCTAGTGTATGGGAGAGAAGCTAGATTGCCAATCTCACTTGAGATGCCTTCTTTGGAGCCAATGAATCAAATATAATTTTTGGAGAGTGATCCCATGGAGGTGATATATTATAAAATTATGGATTTAGAGGAACTCAAAAATTAGTCCATGTTAGCTATGGAGATATATCAAGCAAGGTAAAGAAAACATTTGATAGAAGAACATATTCAAGGAGCTTCTAAGAAGGTGACTTGGTTATAAAGTAGGATGAGGATAGATAAAAAAATAATAAGACACACAAATTTTGACTCAATTTGGATTTATCCTTACATGATCTCAAGTTACAAGCCTCACAATGCCTTCCAACTAGCCAAGATGGATGGTGAAGAGCTCCTAATCCCAATACATAGGATTTATATTTAAAATTGATGTTCAATATAGGTTATTTTTTATACATATTATTTTTATATTTCATTTTACTCAAAGTTATATTATTTACATGTTTTGATATTTTTTGAGTTTATAATTTCCTCTATGTGCTATCTTGCATATTTTTTCAGTTGGTAGTTATTCTAGATTTCAATTCAGTCAGCAATTATGCATAAGTGTTATAGTTAATTGAGGTCATTTTTATTTTTATATTTTCATAAATAATTATACAAATGGATATAGTTATTTTTCTTGAGTTTTTATTAGGAAAACATCTCAATAAAGTCACCAATAATGTTGATAATTTTACCATAATTGGTAAAAGTTGTTTATGTGCAAGTTTTTTAAGAAGAATCCATTCATGGATTAAAGAATATAAAAGTTATATAAAACATCATAAAAAATTAATTAGTGAAAAACCATGATTATTAATAACTCAAAAGTCTAAATATTGATAGAGGTTTCTTCTATTCCTCTAACTAGCTAGTTGCAAGCTAGTGAAGGCAATTTTCAAATGCTCGATACATGAAGGTGAAGAAGAGTTGATTTTGAATGTTTTAGTGGGATTTATGGGACTGTATTAATTAAATATTAATTTTTTTTTTTCATTTTATGTGTTTATAACTTTATAAACAATTGTTAATAAGAACAAGTGCTCTAAAAGCCTTATTAAACCCCAATGGCTCAGTTTTAAGAGATATAATTGCATTTTTGAGTTATTTTTTGAAAAAAACATATTTTTTGAGATATTATGTTTCATAAATTACATTAATAAATGTTCATAAATCAAAATTTTGAGGCCATTAATGGATAAATTCAAAAGTATAGGTATCAAGGTTTTAAGCAAGCAAGAGAGATTACTAGAAAAAGAATTTTTTGAGTGACTTGAGTGATTGTTTGAGTTTATAAAATCATTTTAATTATCAAAAGGGTTATTATATGTCCTAATTAAAAAAAATTATATTTTTATGCCTCATAAAACTCAACAAAAGGGAAAAACACAAACCAAAAAACAATTTAGAAATGAGAAATAACAAGCTAGGAAACACTTCAAAGTGTATATTTTGAGTTTTATTACATGAAATATCTTGAAATTTAATATGGAGAAATGTATTGATGTATTTTAATTTTTAAAAATGGTTTTATATCCATAATATACATTAGGAGAGATAATATTCCAAAACACAAGTCTGATCATGAAAGAAATCAAACTATTTCACTAATTTGCTCATAAATGGAGTTATAAATGAGCATTTTAGGTCCTTAAAATGACATAAAATGATTTAATATTATTTATAATTCATGTAAAATTATTAATAAATTCACATTAAATTAAAATTAATTCAAAATAAACTCATTTCATTGAAAAACATCTATATGACACTCTGTGAGCAACAAACAGGTACTTTTTGTGAATTTTTGTTTGAGAGTTTGGTGAGGAGTCTTGAATATTTTTAACAAAATTCAGGTATAAAAAAATCATACCTATATATTTATAATATATTTCTTTTTATTAGTCCTGGAACTCATTTTAGACCTCATAATCCAAATTACGATTTTTTTGAGAGCAAGAGAGCTCAAAAGAGTACAAAATGACATTTTTTGAAGTTTTGTATGTGAATTTTGGATATAAAATTTTGTTTTAAGCATTTTTAAACCATGGTTATTATTTTTAAATCATATTTATACCCATTACCTAATCAAAAAATGTAAATTCATCAAGTTTTAGGTTCTCATAATGTATTCAAGAAGCTTGTAAAGTTGCAAAAGATAGATGTATCCAAGAAATAATATGGAAAAGTATGTTTTTCATCATAAAAGTCACTCTTAGATAAGATATTTAATGAGTAATTAAAAATAAAAATTATTCTCTCTCTCTCTCTCTCTCTCTCTCTCTCTCTCTCTCTCTCTCTCTCTCTCTCTCTCTCTCTCTCTCTCTCTCTCTCTCTCTCTCTCTCTCTCTCTCTCTCTCTCTCTCTCTCTCTCTCTAACTTTTACACCCCATTTGGGATAAACTTAGCAAAGATTAAGTCAAATAGAAGAAGCCTTCAAGGAGCCCTAAAAAAGTAAAGTTTAAAACATGAAAAAGTTGAGTTGAAGTCTTGGTTAAGTTTTGAGGCCCTATTTTCATGAAATATAATCCTCCAATAATTAACATGCAAGATCTCTCCTATTATGACCCCCTTTGGGATAAATTTAGAAAGTTAAGAAGTCAAACATGCATGCAAGTTGCAAGTGAGATAATTGAAGTCAAACTCTAAGTTAAAAATCAAGAATCTCAAGTAAAAATAAAACATAAAAATAAAGGTAAATGAATTCAAACTTAAATATTAATTAAATAATAAAAAGAAGTTTAGTGAAGATCAAACATAGTTCAAACTATCCACAAGTAGTTAACTCAACTTCTCCTTAAAATGGAGAAGTTGAGTTGAAGTCTTGGTTAAGTTTTGAGGCCCTATTTTCGTGAAATATAATCCTTCAATAATTAACATGCAATATCTCTCCTATTATGACCCCCTTTGGGATAAATTTAAAAAGTTAAGAAGTCAAACATGCATGCAAGTTGCAAGTGAGATAATTGAAGTCAAACTTCAAGTTACAAATCAAGAATCTCAAGTTAAAAAAAAACATAAAAATAAAGTTAAATGAATTCAAACTTAAATATTAATTAAATAATAAAAATAATTTTAGTGAAGATCAAAAATAGTTCAAGCTATCCACAAGTAGTTAACTAAATATAGTCAAATATCTCTTCAAGTTGAAGACTATTCAAACACATGCAATGGCATTTGACTTTTCAAACATTAAAAACACCTTGTCTCCCTAAATTATACACCATATTCCAAGGAGAGAAATTTAAAAATTCAAGAAATGCTATGTAGCAATTAGGATGTTTGGAGTTTTGAAGGTGGAACTAAAGTTTTAGTTGAAGTAGAAGTGAAATATGACTTGCATGAGGACTCTTCTCTAGTTTCTTATCTCCTCTCTCTCTCTCTCTCTCTCTCTCTATATATATATATATATATATATATATATATATATTATTATCATATTATTATTTTGTATTATATAAACTCTATCAAAATTTTGTACTTCATCACCTTTGAAGTAATAAAAAGCTAAATTTTCCTCCATTTTCTAGCTATTCATGAAGTGTGTGCTTAATATTCATTGATGTAACTTAGTAAATGACTAATTTTACTATGTTTATATATGAATTATTCACTTTTATAAAAATAAATAAAAACTCTTATAGGTCATACCAAGTGTCTAAGTTTGATTTCTACCTAATCTACAAGTGAATTCAATCATTGTTCATTCCTTCCAAGCTAATGTGAGTGTTAGTCAAGACCATTGTGTGAAATATTGATGCAAGAGTCATTCTATGAGAATAAATTAAATGTGTGTCATTTATTTATCTTCCAAAGTTTGTAAATTATATTCATAATTTACTTTCATATTGGTGAATCACCCTAAAGTTTTATTTTTAATTTCTATTTTCAGCTTTAGCATTACTTCTTGTACCTTTTTCCTAGTCAAGAAAGCACTATCTAGGAGAGTCTAGAGAGTTTTGGGTGAGTGTAATAAATGTAACCAGACCTTCATATGGATATTATAGTGAGAATAAGTTCACCCACACCTTGGATAGTTTCCATTGTATCAATAGGAGTGAGAACAAGCACACATTCTTAATAAGATGCACTTATGAGTGATAACATATCCCAGAGCCAAGCTTAAAGCATACCAAAGATAATTCAGAGAAATCATTATCAAGTATAAAATTATAATTCATTATTTTAATTCATATAATTAAGGATCACAATTTCACAATCACATTAGGTGGGAGAAATACACAAGGCTTGATTTCCTCATTTGAATATTAGATACATAGAAAAAATTCAATCATCAATAGGGAAGATTGGGGTAACCCATACCATTAGAATTTTGTGGTTTTTACAAGATTCCATACCTCATAACCATACCTATGGTTTTAAGGTAAAGGAGGTTTACTTTTTTAGTTTCACCCGTCATAAAGGTTTAGCATTATACATACAAAATTTTCAAAGATAGGATAAGGTGACCATACAATCATAAACCCTCCTTTACACATAGGTCACTATCAACCACTTTAGGTTAGTATAGACAATCAATACTAACCAAAGATAACAAAATAAACCCTTCATAGATATAAACATATTATATATTTGGATGAGTCACATGCCTAATTTAGTATGTTTCTATTTTCATAATATAGTCATAGTCAAATAGTCAATTAGATAAAATAAGTACTTATCCCTTTCTTTTACTTACTATATTTGGCATATGCTACTTATTAAATCATTTCAATTAGTTTCAATATTTTACATTTAAATGTATACTTAGATCCCATATTTAGTTAATTTAATTTAAATACTAGTTTTTATCCTATTAGGATTTAAATAACCAAATTCAGGTAAAACAATATTGGTAAACCCATAAATTAATGAAACCATGGAAAACCCTAGGTCACTCTTAGGGTTTCATCCTTATAGTGTTTCATATTTTATTTCATAGGGTTTTGGTTATAACTTCTTATTTACCCACACAAAAGACAATAAGTCATTTACCATTTGGCCCTAGCCTTTTCCATACTTACATGATTCCATCATGTGCCATCCAAGAAGTCGATTTCCTTTGTCCCTCTAAGGTATAGTGATATATTAATTGGGGCCTATATAGAGCATAACCATATTTCTTTAACTTCATTTAAATTAGATAAAATTAATGTTTCTTATTATTTTTATGTTTCAATTGCTTATTAATTTTGAAAACAAGTTTCCTTGATTACAACATTATAATAAATATAATCACAATGAACATAATTATCAATATAATCATGAGGGCCTAGCTAAACCTGATCCCAATGAACTTAATCAGGTATATCCTGACCAACTTAAATCCCTACCAAATTTTTGTCAAGGACTCTCTAAATATCCTAAATATATGGGTATAATATTCAAATTAATCCTAGAATATAATGTATAAAAATCTAATATTACTACATCTCAAGCAACACAAAATTAACCCTTTACTATTTTCAACCCATATTTTTTAGGTTACTAACCCAACCACAAGTGTTCAAAACTCTACTATTGATATTATATTTACATCAACACCTTCAATGACATATGTTATTTCCACAAAGAATGTTAATATATATTCATGCATATTTATACATAGGCAATCTTTAAATGTCCTATAATGACTACACATGTTACATCATCAACCTCACCTATTTCACATCACCTTAAATAGATTGTTATAGATCTGTATGTTAAGGTGATGAAATTATATCAAGGTGCATTTGGAGTTATTCATGAAATAATTTCATTTGAATTTATAATATTTTATCCTCTAATACATCATCATATTATTTATATAAATGTCTTATATCTCCTAAGATTCCATTATATGAAAGCAAGGTGATACAAAAAAACACCTTCGATCATTCCATGTAGTTTACCTAAATTACACATACAATCATAAATTATTGACCATTTTTTCCTTAAATTAATGGTTTTTAATGGTTATATGACCTCCCCCTCAAATCAATCAAATAATTCTTTTTAATGTAGATTAGTTTGTATCAAAGTTCTTTATAAACATTGATTAGAAACTATCTTATTCAAAAATTTCTAAACTCAATAAAGTGTCCAATGAGCTAATCAATAAATATATACTTTGGTAAAATACTAAAATATCTAATGTTACTAATGTTATATCTAAATAAAAGTTATAATACATATTAAATTCAATATTTATTGCACATTAGTCAATCATCTTCAATAGATTCAAATATTTTGATGAGCTATACCACATAGTAAGAGATAGAGAAGTTAAGATAATAACTTTAAACAAGATAAATTATACACCTACTCATTAAAATAATTCAAAAAAAAATTTCAAATAAAACCAAGATAGAAGGTCAAGAAAATTGAAAATAAGATTGAGGAAAATATTATAGTTAATGAAATATCACAACCTACAAATTAATTTCAATTGTTAGCTCTTTTAAAGAGAAAATTTTATAGATTTCCATCACCCCCCATATATTTTTATAGAAGATACTTTATTGAATACTTATCATCCTTCCTACTCAAAAATATTTCTATCCAAATAGTCCTACCATAAATAACTATGATATAAACATATATTTTTGATACCATCAAATGGCAAGACATTTTAAAAAACAATTCTTCAAATTGAGACATAAAATACAAGATCTTATTTATGATAACACTATTGAGTTGAACACACCTAAAGAAGAATCTAGATAATAAAAAAATGTAAATCATAAGTTGAAACTCTTTAATGATCCAATTACCAAGGATTAAATGAGAGATACTAAGGATACTTTAGAAGTACATTGTGCATGTAATATACATCCTCCACCTATGACATATGATCACCTAATATAATCAATTATTGGTACTTGTTTCATGTTATTTTTTATTTAAAAATGAAATGTTAAGAGTAAATAAACTATTTAAAATTGATTTAGACCTACATAAATATACATATTTGAATGTAAAATATATAAATTATCTGATTAGAAATGAGCTAAATAGTAAATTAATAAAATATATGCATACTAGCTTGGACTTGATTTATAACTGACTATGTAGGCTAATTATAGAAAGAAAACTAGCTAAAAAGACTTATGAACTATGTATATTAGGACAAGGCCACACTAGGAGGATAAAAATACAATACAACCTTATTTGTTGACTATGGACACATTATAATTTACTATGAAACTTATTTTAAGATATGTGAGAATGCACACGTTTGTGAGGGTTCACTTTTTAATTTTGTGTGTTGATTTCTTTGGCATAATACTTGAAAAATTAAAACCCTAGATCTTACACAATAAACACAATAGATGTCAAATTTCAAAAGGGGGAATATGGCTAGGGTAATATTTGGGCTATCCTAAAAAAACCTCATGTAATTTAAGTTATGCCTACATATCCCAAATGTGCCTCAATCCAATGTAGTTATCTCTCAAGATTTAGTGTGTGAATCTTGATTTTTATAAATGAATGAAACTAGATAGATTGATTTGAATGCTTGAAAATTATTTCCCTTGACTTGAAATAAAATTAATTTAGACTTAGCCCATGATTTTTAGAATAAATAAGAATTGAAATTGGAAAGAATAGTGCTATTTTTACTAGTGTATAGTATAATATCCAATTGATTTCTATATGTGTTTGGAGAGGCATTGATGTGATTATGTATGGGGAATTTTTAAATACTTATATTAACCAACGTTGATAAAATTATAGGATGGGTAAATTAATACATCTCAAATTTAAAAATTTACCATTGGAGTGTGAGGGACAAGGTCATAATGCATCCTTGTACAAACTAGTGTGATATTCCAGAAGGATATCAACTATTGAAAATGTTTTGATAAGATTTTAAACACAAAACAAGAATGCATTAATGATACTATAATTAGTTTAAATATATATATATTTTAAATATTGAATGTTATCATAGATATTGAAACTTAACTAAATAGAAAATGGATAAAGTAAGGGTAAGGATATCAAGATTAAACATTGTCAAGCACTTAATGATTAAATGAGTGTCTACATTTTCCCTCTATTTATTCTAGTGATGAACTGAAATAAAATTACTAGGGTAAAGGGAATGTGAACCTAAGTGTGTGTATAATTTTGTTCTTTTGTTGTAAAGCATGATTGTGCAAGATGCCTCAATGTCAAGCTTGTAATAATGCCACTAAAATTAGTTACTACTTATATCTAAAAATATTGAAATTTTTTAATTTATAGTTTGAAAAGAGAGGAAGGAAAGTATACACTTAAAATAATATGGAATCTAGTAACTTGAAAATTTATAAGTGTGTACCTCTTTATTAAGACATTTAGAGAAATTTTGAACCTATGTTGAATTCAATGTTCAATTCTAAATTTAAAACCAATTAAACCACTTTAGTTGTAAACATTGTATGATCCAACTCATCTAAATCTTTATAATACTCTTTAAAATAATTGAAAGTTGGAAACATCAAATCTAGTTCCCTACAATAGAAAAAGTGAAACCTTAGGCATTGAGTCTCACTAGAATCTAACATGTCCCACTTGTGAAATGAAGATGAATCACATCACCACAAAAAAATATAGATTATATTTTAAACTTTACACCTTGAAACTTTCAAACATTGAAATTTTTGAAATTTTAAGTTACCATGTGTAAACATAAACATGAATTAATACCATGCTCCTTGTATCTATACTAAATTGATATTAAATGCCAACTAAATTTGGAAATTTTGAAATTTGTAACTTGTAAGTGTTTGAAACTCATAAATTTAGGAATGAGTACACAGGCTTAGCATATGACCCCATAATATAAAAATCTTGAATCATATTGAAATTTGAAAACAGTGTATTGTCATAAATATTAATTTTTTTCCCATGAGGTTTTAATTCTCAAGGAAATCCCATTGTGATGCCCACCACTTTTCATATGATAAAAATAGCCCATAAGTCACTAATATCCAAAAATAAATATAAAATATGTGAAATATGTAATAAATTCATATCATATGAACAATTTAATTATATTTACATAATAGTTTTGAATTTATTATTAATTTTTTATATGAAACATGTGTTAGATAGATATATAATTGAAGCACATAAGTAGCATGTGCATGATATGGATAATGGCACAAGAGTAAAAATTCAAATAATGAATAATATGAATCATGAAACCATGGTTAAAAGTAATTAAGATACAAAAAATGTCATGTAATGTCACATACTTTTCATATAATGTCACACATAAGACCCAAGGGATGCATACAAGGGACATGTAAATGTCATAAAAATACATAAGGCCAAGGACCACACTAAAATGACATGATGATGCCATAAAAGTAAGAATATTTATAAATTTAAAACATAATTAAAATGGCCACACTAAATAATTAATCAATTCCTAACTTACCATGTAGTAAAGTATGAATGTAAAATTAGGCATAGAGATAATGAGACTAGTTTACATCAACCTTATGTATCAATGTCATTTTTAGCACATAACATATCCATATAAAATAATGTAAATCATGAGTGAGTATAAAAACATGTCTATGATATATATCTCAACATGGTTGAGATTTTGTGGATTAATACACTCTTTCAAGTGTTTATGAAGAATGAATATATGTCCCCAACTTATCAAGGTTATTTCATTATAAGGAAAGCTTGACGAAAAAAAAATCATGTAAAATTATGTCCAGTATCACACTCACAAACCTTGTGAAATTATTTATTTATTGAAAATTAAAATATGATATATAATTATAATGAATTAAATAACACATGTAAATAAGTAAGATATAAACATTTAAAACTTTTTTGAAGGACTTGATTTTGAATATTTTTATTTTAAAAAAAAAAATTGATATAAATGAATTTTGTAATTTTGAAAATATTTGAAAAGTGAAAATAATCAAGGCTTATAAAAGATACAAAATGAGATAGATTTGAACAATATGCATCAAGGTGTTAAGGAATAATGTGGAAATAATGAAGGCAAGGAAAATTCCCCCAATGTATATATAAATAAGTCATAGCAATTCAACATAAATGATAGATATGCAGGTTAAAATGTAAATTCCCACTCAATGCTCAAGAATTTATGTACTCTTATGGAAAATGTGGGAGTATATAGATGTGATCATGTATGTGTAAATTAATCCATGGTATGATATATATTAAATGATATGAAAATAGATTTCTATAAATAATGAGTATTGAAATCAATGTAAGATAGGTGTTTTAGATAGTTCCAATTAGTTTCGAAATGTAAGAGGGAATTTTTGAAAGTTGGGATAGAATAAGTATCAATGAATTAAAATCAAATAAATATATACAAATCAAATTACAATTATCTAACCAATTATATATGGAATGAGAGTCATGTATTCATAGATTATAGCATGGTGTGAAATAATTACTTCTTGTGAAGAAGTGACAACTTTAGATGCCTTTGAATTTGAATAATAACCATATGTTATCATATAAACATATGAATCATTGGTCATATACCTATGTATATTTGTATCCTTATGTATAATAAATCATCATCAAGAATTTCACTATCATCAAATTAAATTTTAAGATGTGATGTTTGCATTGGAATAAAAATGAATGAGAGGGAGGGTGAATAATTATTTAAAATCCTTTATGTCAATTCCAATCAGTCATTCATTAACATTCATTCAATCATGTGGATCAAACAATGCATAAGCAATCAACTATACAAGTATGAAACATAAGAATACAATATAGCATAATTTATGTGTGGGAAAACCTCAAGGACATGAAGACCCACCAATATATGAAAAATTAATACATTAATATAATAAAAACATAAATTTTATTTAAATACCAACTTCATATGGAGCACCAACCCCAACTAGCCAATCACCCACTTGACTAGGCTTTAGCAAGCACCTACTTAAATGAAGGAACCAACCCTCTAGATGACTCAAAATTAACTCAATAACTTTATTTTTAAATAAAAATTATAAACACTATTTTTACCAACCAATATAAGATTACCACATTACTTATCTCTTCACACTTTTCTATCCCTCTCAAACTGGCCTCTAGCCTTCTTCATTCAACCAACTCTCTTCTTGACTTGATTAGGTCATATGACCTTGATCCTAATATGAATTACTTATATAAAATGTTAATAAATAATAATATTTTATCTTATAATGTTATATAATACTCTATTATACTCACTAATGTGTTATCTTATTTTATTACACTCTGCCAATAGGCCTAAAATTACCTAGTATTTATACTAGTCACTTGTTCATATCCTTCTTGGTTGGCAAAAAACCATTACCATATTAGGTAAGAAATTAAATGTATATTATGAAATATTATATAAATGTATAAAATATAGTTTTTCATCCCTTTATGTATGACCTATCTTTATTAGGCCTTATCTCACCTTTAGGTCTCATAGAGACTTAATCACATTAGATCTGTTCTAAGACATGTTACACTTTGTCTTACTTGGAACACTTAATAACTCCACATATGGAAGTAAAATATCATAAAAAAATAAAATATGTCCATGATAATATCATATATTCTTCATAACATTTTTTATCTCAAACCCCTACTTAGATCACACCATAAATATTGTTTATATTAGGCATGTGCATACCCAAAATGTTTGTCTTAAATAAATGAAGAATAAACACAAATTTTAGAAGAAACAATGGTAAAAAATAATATATAAATATTATAAATTAAATCATGGACATCACCATATTTTTAAAACTCACTAATATAAGGAAAAAGTATGCAAACCTTTCTTTGCAAGTACCACACTCATAACTATCAACTAGCCTCAAGGGTATTTTTATAAAAAAATAACTTAACACTAACCATGAATTTTTTGAGAGGGAAACTGGGCACTGGGGAAAATTTGAACGCTTATAGGTGCGCTGGGCACGTCCCCATTGAGTGTGTTGGGCGTGCCCTCTGATTTTGAACCTGCAGGTCTGCGAACCGCTCTTCCAGTTTTGGAAATTGATGGGCTACGGGCACATGGGAAACTGGTGGTGGAGAATCAGGCAGGAGGGATAGACCCTAGAGGGATTGGAGGAGGGGTTGAGAAGAGTATTGAGTCAAAATTTTTGGTTGAAGCAAATAACAGAAAATCTTTGAGCGGAAATGACCCTTTTTGTGGATTTCGTGGCTCCCGACTGGGACAAGAGATTGAGAAAGAGAAAAACAAAGGCGACTTTAATAAGGAAAAATCCTCAGATGGGTTGAAAGCAGAGTATTCAGAACAAAGGATGTGGTCATCTCTATTTGGCAAGAAACCCACTAGAAAATCCTCTTTCCCACCGGTGACTGCAAAATCATGTTGGGAGAAAGGTGAGTATGAAGTTTTTATTCCAGATCCTTTAATAGATTTTTCTATGTCCTCCATGGAGTTCACCTTAGTGGGTAAATTTTTAGGAGCAAGACCAGATCTAGAATCTCTTACAAAAATGGTTAAAAGGAAATGGGTCATTCGAGGAGAGATATTTATTGCACCAATGTTGAATGGTTTCTATTCATTTACTTTCAACTATAAAGAAGACATGAATATGGTTTTGTTTGGAGGTCCATGGACTTTTGGAAAATGTTCTCTTACTATCAAAAAATGGGAGTTCAATATGGATCTCTCGGATACTTTTTTCTTAACAACTCCCATCTGGGTTAGACTTCCTGGACTCCCTTTAGAGTTTTGGCATGAGGACATATTTAAAGGAATAGCCAGTTCTTTTGGGGAACTTGTGGCTTTGGACAAGGCTACGACAACCAGAACCAGACTTCAAGCTGCCAGGATGTATGTTAAAGTGGCAGATTTAAATAAGCTCCTAGAAAAAGTGGATCTAATTTCCAAGTTTGGTAAAAAATCTCAAGGAATTTGTTTTGAAGATCTGCCCAACTCTTTCTATGATTGTAAGAAATAGGGGCATTGGGTAAAAAATTGTCCAACTAGAAGCAAAACTCATCCTAATAGTGTTTTGGATGGGAAAAATTCCACAGTCCAGCAAAAGAAAGTATGGAAACCCAAAGAGGACCAGTGACAAGAACAAAAGGATAATCAAGAAACTAAAGATCTAAATGTTGAGGAGGGTAAAGCGCTATCTTTTGAAGATCCTAAAGGCCCACTTCTTGAGGTGGATACATAGATCTCTTTTGAGAAAGAAAATTCTAAGATAGAAGAAAATGGACTGCAACCAGAAACCATATTACCTACACAAAGCATAGAAGATTTGACAGATTTATGAAAGCAAATCGTTCTATACCAAAGGGTAGAGGACCGATGCAGAGAGGCAGAAGGCAAAGCAATGCTAGAGGATGGAGAAATCTTGGCTGAAATTGGAAAAAAATTAGAGGAGAGAGATCCTCCTCTTTCTCAGCCTATGAAGATTCAGGTTGATAATGATTTGCCTTTGGAGGAGCTTCCTATGAATGATAATGGAGAAAACTTAAAGCATTCTCTAAACCAAAGGAAAAAGGCTGAAAAAAAGACAAATACAAAGGGAATAGAAACCAGAAGCAGCAAAAAAGACCAGCAAACAAAGGTGAAACATCTTGCTTCTATTCTGGATAAATCTGGAGAAAGAGATGAGCAGCTTGTAAAAGTGAAGCCGGATGTTGGCTTTCCAGAGAAACCTGGAAGAAGACCCATAAGGAAAATCAGAGAGCTAGAAAGTAAGCAGAATATAGCTAATGGAAGGTAGGCAACAATCCTAGATTTTACCCCTAAAAAATAGTTATTAAATCATTATTTGGAAATTAAGGGTGTGAATGTATAATGAATTTAGAGGTTGTCCCTGTATAACCTTAGGTTGATGCTACTTTTTAGTAGGTTTCAGGAATGCTTTTCTTGGTGCATGTTAACGCTTTATCTTTCTTGATTCTATTATAGGGTTTTGGGGCCCCTTCAAAACCTGTTTTTACCTTAATCTAAAACTATCAACTAGCCTCAAAACACAGTCATGGAAACTTGATATTAGACACCTAAAATGATAATTAATATGACATATGAAACCATAAATATATTATTTTAAATATATTTATTATTTTAAATTATAAGGATCATAAGGTCTAATTCTAAATATTAGTCTTGTAGACCAATATTTTGTATTTAGTACACATAGTCAAACCTAAAACAGTTAACCCCTTTTATATTAAACATTTAAATCACTTTAAATAACTATAAATTATTATATAAACCATGCATAGGATATAAATTTAGAAAAAAACAACATAATATGCATTAGATACTTCATCTTAGGGCATAGAGCCTCAAACTCATAATTATAACTTGTTTACCAAGAATTGTCAGTTTACCTTGAAGACTAGTTGTGGTGATTTTGAAATTCCAAACTTTTAAAATATTTAAATGCATTTTTATGATATTATTATATCATTATGCAAATATAATATATAAATGTACCATGTTAAAATGATAATATTGGTCTTGTAGACCAATCTCATAATCTTTTACCTCACTATCTTGTCTGAACTAGACAGGTCAACATATGAGCAATATTTTCATCATATACAATCATATACAAATATTATATCAAATATTAACATGTATTATAGGTATTTAAAAATATATCCATGTAATTTTATTTATCCCTAATAACACATCCCTAATCACCTTCTCACTTTTGGATTGTTTCTCACTATTTGCACCATTAGGATTTTTAACAATAGGTCAACTTGTATGACTAATTTAGCACACATGAGGGATATAAAATAATAAAAAACCATTGCAGACATAATATAAAAGTCTCAACATTTAGCCTTCATCCATTTATCAACTTTGACTTGGTTAACTCTAACTGCTACAATAAATATCTAAAAAATAAGACCTTTATTATAGGGTTCACTAACTCACCTGACAAACCAATCATACCTTGAGGTTCTTGGGAGAGTTTAATACAACATAAAATCAATTAAATATTCATACCAAACCATTATAATCACTTTTTAATAATATATTTCTCATCAGGTCACTATTAGGGTTCTTTTATGGGTTTAAACCATCTTCTAATCTTAACAATCATTAATAAAGATTATCCACTCATTACAATAACCAATGATTGAAAATTTGAGATATGAATCTTAATAATATAACATTAATATATTATGTTCCCATGTATAGGTTACACATTCCAATGAACACTTTAAAGTCCTTGGGTTGAGAATCCTCCATTTTATGCACTTGAGAGACCTTAAAGCACTTTATCTTTCCTTAACCTTAAATTTTTGAATTAAAATTTGGTAAAAATACTTTAAAAACATGAAAAAACTCTTAAAACACTCACCTATCCATAATTTCCTTGAAAACATAACCTCATACCTTATTAGGCCATGCTCTCTCTCTTTGCTATGTAGGCTTTGACATGTAAGTCATATTAGGCCTTTAAACTAACCTTTAAATCTCTTAAATGTGATTTTAACCTTAAATAAATTATCATATAACATATAAAATACTCATATAATTTCATAAAATATTCATATGTCTTAGAAACATCCCATGTTGCTTTAGTAGGCCAAGCAGGGTTTAGAGATGCCTAGTTGCATACTAGTTTTTTAGGTCTTACCTTTATAGGCTTACTATGAGACTCACCTAAGTGATCCAAAGCCTCATAATTATAATAAAAAAACATAATATATCTTATTATTCCTATATTAATTCATATCATGAGGGAACCAATCTTATACCTTCTCACAGGGTCTCTTCATGCTATGACTATCATCATGACTAGGCTTCTCAAGTACTTGAAGATTAAAAACTAACCTTGAAATATGAATTGATGATTATAGAAAATTTATCACATGAATTTTATTATAATTATACAGTATAATAACTCTATACATACCTCTCCATTCTCATCATGCAGATGCTCATGATATAATTATGATTATTGTGACTAGGCTTCTCAAGAACCTTGTACTCAAAGATTGGTACTCAAACATGCTTACCTGGTACTAAACCTTGACATCAAACTTAGAATAATCATTAGGTTATGTTCAAATTATCTATTTACACATGTATTATTTATCACATACCACTTCACCATGCATATTTACCAGATACACCTTGACATCAACCTTGACTTTGAATTAATGACATCAACCTTGACCTTGACATCAATGACATTAACCTTGACCTTGACATTAATGATAAAATTTATCAATAATTTTTTTTAACTATAAAAATTATAATATAAAGTGTATGAACATATGTATGAGGAGGATAAGCATTATATGCATAGTGTACTTCAAAATTATCCTTGTTATTTATTTCATGATTTGGAAAATGATCTTTATACATTTTGAGCTTTGAATTTGCATTTGCATGTGGCCTAGCCTCTTCAATAGGTGTACCAATATCAATAATATGTTCATAAATGAGATCATTAATCTTGTATTTGAGCATGAAACATATATTTTTGTAAATCTAAATACATATATGGTAGTCAAAATATGCATTGCCATAAAAAAAATTAAATTGTGGTCTAGATGTACATACCTCCATTGGTGGAGGAAGATTGATAATATTATATTAAATTAGATTTTCTAGTAATACATTATGAGGTGATGGTAACCATGATAATTACATCCTTTGTGGAGATTGAAATTGGAGATTTTGTGATGGTTATGAAGTACCATTAACTGTAACTTTAGATTCATTCTTGATTTCATTAGGTTTTCTCTTATAATTTTACTTACTTTGACCCTTATTTTAAATAGAATAGAAACATTGAATTAAACTTGAGCTTTTCCAAAGTAATCAATTTTACCTCACACTATTTAATTGTATGTCATAGATCATTAAATTATATTAATTTATTAAATAGAATAGACTCTCGAAGTGGAGATAGTAAACTTTTAGTGAATTTATTGGAGCTCCTTATCAATCATTTAATTTGTCATTTTTTATAACATATTATTATAAATTGTAACATATTCACTGACTATTTCATTATACCCTTATTTGAGGTTTATAATTTGAGCATATGATAGCTTTTCACTAATGTTGATAGAAAAACGTGTTAAATCGCTATTTTCCAAAGGATCAAAATCCTTAAATGATTTAAGAGGTAGATCATAAATCCATATAAGAGCATATTCTTTGAGAGTTTTTGGAAAAATCTTTGTCAATAATTTTTCATTATTTTCATAGCATAGACAAGATGCATGGAATGCATAAAGATTATACACACATAATATTTTCAAACTTTTATTGATTAATAACACTTTGTATCTTGTACGAACCTATCGAGTCTCAATCTCTTTGAGTGCATATCTTAAAGGGTGCACTAGGAAAGGGGTGGGAAGACCATTAGTGCTTCATAATATTATTGTCCCTTTTACCACTTTCCATCTACACACTCATCTCCAAAAAACATTTAACCTAAGATTATTATTCTTAACCTTACCCATTTAAATATTTTTCCATGATTTATCTTCCTTGTCTTGCCTTAATTCCCTTTTGGATAATCAGATATACTAGGTTGATTGGGTCAACCTTGTATAGTCTAGGGGTATTTTTCACTCTTTGAGTTTTTTATCCTTTTAGCCATCCTAGCTCAAACCTAGTGAATTTTATTTGGAAACATACAAGGTTGACTGGGCCAACCCTGTACAACCAACATATTTTAGAGGATTTAGGTCAAGATCCACCTATATATATAATTTCATTTCCAACAATTTTTAATAAGAGAAGTAACGAAGAATAAGTGTGAATGAATGTTTGGTTATTAACCATTCTAATAGAGGAATAAAGTTTAGGGTTCCATACTTTCTTTGGAGATATGAATCTTGTCTTGTGGAGAAGTATTTTGGATGAATAGATAGGTTATGTAGCCTAGAGATGATTAATATTTGTTATCCTTACATACCACAATAATATATTAAGAAGCACCTTGGCCAAGGGAGATATTGAGGTTCGACAGGTTCATCTTCAAAGGTAAGTATTCCTAACTATATTTCTCCTTTATAAGAGTAGACAGATAATGTAGTTATGCTTATTTCTTAAAATCATTAGGATTCTATATAAATTAACATGAGTATATGTTTTCTATGCATGATTAATTTAGTTTGTTTTGTTTCTAACCCCCACATTTTACCAAAAGCTTTGGTGACTACTAGATTGGATTTAATTTATTGTTATTATAATGGATTAAACACTAAACCTAGGACTCTTTTAGGGTTATTTCATGATTGTGTTAGATTATAGGCTTTAAAACCCTTCTTAGAATAGTGTATTGTGACAAGTGATCTTGTAATTGGCTCTAGTAGATCCCGATCTTGGTCATGCCCCAACTTAACAAATTTATCCCTAATTGAAAGTGTAGGTATGCTCTATCTTTTCTGAGCCAGGTTGATTTATAAACATGATGCATTTTTGATTACATACATTCTAGTGAACCTGATGTGAGCTAACCCTTGAAATATTTGTTCATATTATTTCATTCATTCATCATTACCTTTATCATATATTTGTAATACTTGATTAAATTTTTTAACACAATATCTAACTTATGTGCATAGGTTTATAGGTACAGGCTATTGTATCGATCATGTCAACCCAGTACATTTTTTTAGATTTCCAAACATCTATTATAAACTACTAGGTTGATACAATCAACCCTATAATTTTTTAGACATGAAGTTCAACATATTAGTTCGACCTAATCAACCTATACCTTTCAATCACCCAACCACAGGTTTTTGTAAAGTTTGATCAACCCTGTCGACCTAGTTATCAGAATTTGCAAGCATATATCAAGGTTCTTGAACAAAAATCTTCATTCTCTACATCTATGATCCACCATAGTTACTTTATATCTCTCTATCTATTTTTTATAGTCTTTCATTTAATAATTTTTATTCTTCAAAACTACACTTACAAAGTCAATTGGATCGACTCTATCAACCCAATTCTATGTTTTATGTGTTATTTAAATAACTTGGTCGACGCTTCTGACCCTTTTCATTTAAAAACATTGCTTCCATAGTATAAGCTTGACCCTATCAACCATATTATATGTTTTATGCATACATTATTGACCATATCAATATTTTACCTTATTTCAAAGTTGGCATTAACTTTATATGCTAGTAATTAGTTCACACTTTATTTTCTTATTGATTGCATGCTTAGAATAGATCACATAGATTAATTAGGTGGTTTTTAAATCAATCATTTAGTTTGATATTTTATATTTTAATCACACATGGAAAAGTCTCAAAATCTAAAGAACAATTTTAACATTTGTCTACCCAAGGCTAATCTACTTGGATTTCATCACCAAGGGGAAAATTGACTTTATACTTTGGTCAAGTATAAAGCATGGATAATGATATATTATAGCTAATATCTCAATACCCTTATTGTTGTGGTATGTGAAGTGAGGGGATAGAACATAATAACAAGCCTATATCATTACCAATATAGTCTCTTTCAACCCAAAATACTTGAAACCATCTTTAGATTGCCATTCTAGTTACTTATTTAGAGCCAACTTCCCAATCACATTTAAAATCATATCTTAATAATCTAATAAACATTAAAGTTTACCAATTATTTATCTCTTTACATTCCAAGTTGATTGCTTTCTCTTTTTTTAATTGCATTTTGTATTGAAAAAACTTGCATTATCCAACATTGGTACAAGGTTTTGTGTCATGTGCCTCAATTGGATTGGCCAATATTGATCCAATTGACTATTTATTTCCTTTCAGCTATTTATTTTTAAATTACTTTTAAAAATTTCCTTTTTTTAGCCCACAAATATTTTATAGGTTTTTAAATTTCCTTTTCTATTATACTGGGTTAAACTAATCAATCCTGTATGTATTTACATCCTCTATTCATTATACTGGATTGACCCAATTGAACCTACATAGTTTGTAAACCCTATCTTCTCTTTTTCCAATTTTTGTATATTATACTAGATTGACCCAATCAACCCTATATAGTTTACAAACCCTATTTTTATGCTAGGTCAACCCAGCCAACCATGTATAGTTTCTATCATTCCTTAATTTCTTGCTTTCTCATCTCTATTTCTTTACCTTCATCATGGAATTTCTATTTGATGATAATGTTGAGTTGTAGTCAATGGACATGATGAATTTTACCAACCCTCATAGGGTCTCACATTGGTAAAATAGGGTTCCTCTCTTAGATACTAGTAATTTTCATATTGTTACTCACACAATGAACTATGGCATCCCTTATAATACCTATTCATAGTATAATCCCATATTCTCATTAGAAGACTAACCCAAATTAGAGTATACCCATGAAATACTCTTTTTTATCTTATAATTTTCTCAACATCGAGGAAAGGGTCCTCTACCATTTAAAATCTTATGATTATTGGTCAAGTTAAAGAGCCTAATTCATATACTCTTACATTCTCAAATAGATTTGAGGGTACCAATTTCTTTGATTCTTAGCCTCTTCATTTGATTATGACCACTTATTATACCATAACCTCTTATTCTCTAGCTTCTTCCACCTCCATGCCTACTATATCCACTAACATGGTAGGTTCTATATCTAGTGGGCCTCTCATATGATCCACTATCTTTAATACTTACACTAGTGCTTCGTTTGCTACCCAAGATAATCATGCTACTAGTGCTTCTTCTTCTCAACCATTTCCTACTCCATCTTTTGTTACACAAGCAAATTTTTCCACTAGTGCCTCATATTCTCATAATTCCTTTCAAGATCCTATGAACACCAATAGTGGAACCCAAGCCATGAACACCAAATCTAATGTTAATAACAATTCTATTCAAACACATAAACTATTGTTACAAACACTAAATCAAATGAATACCTTTTAGGCTCATAACATAAATCAAATCATGAGAATGCAAAACCACCTTCTTCATCTTCAATATCGTCCTCAACTAATAGCTTACGGAATACATAACTAGAATCTCCCCCCCTCCTCTTTGAGATTCTCAAGGAAATCTCATTCCTTAACCTCATTTGGTCATAAAACCATTAAGAATATCCAAAATGAACCTCTCACTACTCAAATTGCTAATATTGATATTGGATGTATCACACCTATTATTTCTTATAATGGATCAACCGATCCCACCCTTCATCTTAAAATATTTGGAAATCTTTATGAGAATTGGGTCAAATTGAACACCTTTGCCTCTACCAAAATCTTAGCTAAAACCCTCATGGGTGATGCCTTGGATTGATACAACCAACTTATAACTAATTCCATTACTATTTTAGAGGATTTAGTGAATGTTTTAGTTCAAGAATTCTAAACTACTGATCTTCCTAAGAACACTTTAGCCCACTTCATAAATTATAAACAACTTGAAAACAAAATTGATCAATACTTTGTTAAAAGCTGTAAAAAATTTTCAAACAAATGTGAACATAACATGGCTGATGATAATCTTTTCCATCTCTTTACTAATGCCCTTTTTCCTAAACTTCAATATCATGTCTAAACTCTTTCTCCAAGTACATTAGAGGAGGCTATTGACTGAGATAAATGACAAAATTCCTTATGCATAAATTAGAGCCACCCCATCCTTTTGTAGGTCCTCATCTCTAAAAAACAAAAATCACAATGTTACCAATGATGGTGTTAAATATTATTATGACACCATTCAAAATGTTCAAGTTGTCATTCTTACCCCTTCATCAAAATTAGCTCCTCCTTCTCAATAATATACCAATCCTCACTTATCTTCACCAAAAAACATTAATGTTCATAAACCTATATCCTTAGCTAAATTTCTTAAGAATCTACCTAGGCCTCTTCCATGAGATCTTGACCCTACCCATCTTATGAAATCTTCATATGATTTTCACATGTTTTATTGGTTTCACACTAGTTGGGGTTATTCTCATGAAACCTATAGACAAATTTTTAATTTGGCTATGAACTTTCTTCTTGGTCCTAATTTTGATCATGATTCTATCATTCAAAAGTGTTAATAAGCTTATGAAATTAATTTTAAGGATTATAAATCACATCATAAAAATCAAGCCTTAAATCAAGAAAATTATCATTTAACTACCTATAAAGACCCTCTTCCTAACCATAAATCTATTCAAGATAATAAATACAAAGCCAACCCTTCCACCAATAATGCAGAAAGTCTTTTTGAACTAACTTCTATAGTGAATGTGCTTAACATGACTAATATATGAAGGGTGGTTACTTTTCTTGATTCCAAACCTATCTACACTCATTTATCTAGAACATATCATGTTATCTAGGATTATTCTCTAACTCATTTAAATGAGTTGTGTCAAGATGACCTTATTAGTTTTGATGATTCAATTTCTGGTTTTCCCTTGGATAACACTTCCTTTTCTATTTACACCAAACTTCCATCATCTTCTAACACTAATGATACTCAAATTTATACTAACATTTCTACCAATTTTTAAAATCCACTTGAATCAAATAATTCATCATCATAACATGATTTTCAACCTTATTTTAAACCTTCTTCTTCTTCTTACCAATAGAAATTACAATGTACTTTAGCTCCTCCTTCCAAGGACATCTTTAATCATTTGCACCTATATCTAAAAAATTTCTTATGGGTTATAATGAGTGGGATCCCATCATGAATCTCATTAATTTCCCGTCTTATATTCCATTCCTTGAGCTTATGAGGACTTATCCACATCATAGAAATAATCTTATGCAACTATTGATTGAGATGAATGTTTCTCATCCTCCCCTAGCACGATGGGAGGTAGCCTTATCTGGATTTGAGGATAGTATATTACAACAATGTGAAGAGATGTCTATCAATGTTGATGAAATTATAGACACTTATCTTTCCTTAAAATTTCCCATAGATTCTATGATGTTCAATGAGATTCTGCTTCATGTAGATGATCCTCCGTTATTCATTAGTGTTTAAATAGGTGATATCTAGGTTAAGCATATATTGATTAATGAGGGTTCTAAAATATTCATTTCCTCTCTCAACTTCATTAAATCCCTTGGATATTTTGAATGTAGTCTCAAATCTACATGCAACACCTGCCAAGGATATGATAGAAGGAAATTGAATCCTCTAGTTTGTGTATGGCTTCCTATTACCATCCCACCTATCACCATTTGAGAGAATGTGATGATCATTAACTTTCCCCTTTCTTATAACATCTTACTTGGTAGGATGTGGACTAACCATATGAGAGTCATTGCTTCTTATACTTGTCAATGCATTAAATTCTCTCATAATGGATTCATTTATAAGATTTTATGGTGACACTAACCCCTAGAATTTTAAATAATTCTAGAACTATGGTGTCTTCAATATTATTACTCTTAAACCTTTACCAAGAATTCTATTCTATGAGTTTTAACATATTAATTTTATCATTAATTTAACCTTAGGTTACAATGGGCATCCTAAAATTATTAATAACATTCCTCCTAACCTCTTAGATTTTGATGATGATGAGTCTGATGAGATTAACCTAAAGCTTAAAACCTTTCATCTCTCACCTCATCTTATCTCGCATCTTCCTACTTCCTTAAAACCTCATTCTTGCAAGCCTCCTTATGATGATATTCCTATAGTCTTGACCAATACTCAACATTATATTCACCACACTTTCTCAAATGACAAATTCATCCCTACTTATGTCATTGATCTTTACACCCTAGATTATGATGATGGTTATTCCCTAGATGATCCATTATTATGTAGTCTTCTATAGGCCTATGATGATAAGATTATCTATTATCATTCTTATTTACTTAAGTCTTTTCATGTATCTTCCCATCTTCCTTCATTTACTATTCCTAATTTTATTATTTTTCCTCTTTATCATAGGGTATAAATGGCACTAATACCTATAATTTTTTAGGAGCCTCATTAGAGTATGCTCATGGATCATGTTATGAATGGGCCTTACCACTTTACTAGGCTCCCTAATTACCATAGTTGGTTCACTCTTGAGATTAGTGATACCCTTATTAGACCTTTTGTAGATCCCACTCCTCCCTTAGTTGAGCCCTTATCAGAGTCCATTCCCACTCCTACTATAGTTGAGCCTATTCACATTCATTTTATAGTTGATCATGTACCCATTCCTACTATTTCTAAGCCTACCCTTAGTTCTCATCCCATTACTCATTCCATTGAGCCTAGTTCCATTCTTCCTCTATCACCACCTTCCCTTGGTGATGGTTTTGTTCCCTTGCCTAAGATAGCTTCTCTACCCACCAATTGGACTGATAAGTGTTCTCTAACTTCTTCCACTCCTATTATACTACCTTATATGAGTGATTCTCTTAAGACCACTCACAATAATATTTATTACTTCCATAAGACAAATAATAATTCTTCTACCCATTGTTGTAAGTTATGATAGTATATTGATAATTTGCATCCTTCTTCTCCTACTTTAGATAAAGCAACACCTCCCCTAAAGGTTCTACCTAAATATATACCTAAGTATGGTGAGGTGTATTATTTGTGGCACTAATGTGGCACCCATCATATCGATCATTATTTCATCCTTAAATAACTTAAGTATCACCTTATAGTTATTCATGTACCTTATTTTGTTTATCCCATAGATCATTCCTATAAGAAGGCTTCCCCTTCTTCTAACATGGATCCACCTCTAGTGGTTCCATCCCCTCCTATGGTTCCTTCATCACCTTCTGTGCTTTTACCTATGATTCTTTTACCTATGGACCTCCCCTCACCTATGGATCTTTCTCCACCCGTAAGTCCTTCACCCATGGATCCTTCTCCACCAATTATTCTTCCATCTCTCATAGAACCTACTCCCATGTATTATCCCAAGCATCCCTTTCTTGAATTCCTTCTTCAGTCTGATCCTTCTTTAATCATTCTTACTTTTTTGGTTGAGGATATTCAAAGAAAAGTCTTTTCCTAGTTTTTATTGAAGATTGATGAGACATTAGCAGCAATTCATATCCATCTTCATATATATTTATCTGATGTCTTAGATAATGTGTGTGGGTAGATTTATCAATATTTATGAGCATATTCATTGTACCTTTACATTTAAATTTTTATTAGATGTCCAATTTCATTTTTATCTCTCTATTTTATCATTTGACACTATGTCAAATTCATATTTTTCTTATATGGTCATTCTTTACTTTTTGTACTATATCTTGCTTATATTGTCATTTATATTTACATGTGATTATCTTTCTTTATCATTATCTTATCTTTCCTTCTTGATTTTTTTGTAAAACTCTCTTCTTGTCTCTTCATGATTGTTTTCTTTCTTATCTCTATTTTTCATAGATAATTCTCATTGTGACTTAGTTATACAAACCCTATTCCCTTTGGTCTTTATCTCCTTTTACCAAATGATCTGCAATGTACCTAGGGATATGATATATTAATGTAAATGAGTTGATGGAGATGCTGACATATGGAAAACATCCCATTAGTTAGTTATATGGGTGCAATATATTAGGATAATAGAATAAATTATGGAATTATTACATTGGGTAATGGTCAGCCTATAGTGGGATTAAGAGATTACCCATCCGTGGGTTAGATATATGTCTATATATAGGAGATGATTATCATGGTAAAGATATGAAGTAAGCATTGAATCTTCTATTGTAAGAGGATATTGGAGGTTGTCCCCTCAAAGAGACATTGTGGAGTTATTCCTTCTTAAAGGAGTATTATATGGTGTTTCCCTTCCTTAAGTGTATTTTTGCATATATTGAATATCAAGATCATATCAGTGGTATCAAAGCTTCGATTTGGGCAATTTGTGTGGAGAAAAACCCTAGTTTTTTTGAATCAAAAATAAATTTTTATTGGTTGTGAATTTTTCCACAATTTTTTTATTTGATATGGAGAATATTTCATATAAGTCTTAGTAAAAAAAATTGATATTTTTTAATTATTTTTGAGGGAGTTATTGCTATTTTAGGTTTTATACTAATTTCACTATATCTTCCAAAAAATAAGGAATTTTTATTCGAAATTTTTACTGGAGATATAAGAAGATATAAGAGAATCATAGCCAAAATTTAAGAGTTTTTTGAGTTTCTTTGAGAGAATGTTTGTGATTTTATGGTTTTTTATATATTCAATCTACAAATCAAAATTTGTGAGATTTTTTCACAAAATTTTGTTTGAGGTTCAAATATAATAAGTGGAAGATACAGTAAAAATTTAGAACTTTTTGGATCATTTTTGTATGAGTTATTGACATTTTAGGGTTTCATGAACCCTAATTTTTTTGTGGATCATGGAGTTGCAAAAAATATTAGGGGAAGATGATGTTGATGCTCGAGAATGGTGGCTCCTTTTGGAGAATAAATTAAAAAAAAATTTGGGCAAAGATGATTACTTCCTTTTTTGTCTGGGCCTGCACTACATCACTACATTGGTTTGATCAGTTGAGTTGTACAAAAAGGTTTTCTTCATGGAAAGAAATGGAACAAATCTTTTTAGATCGTTAGGCTATAAAACAAGAAGCAGAAAAAGAAGTAGTAGAAGAAGAAATAGAAAAAGAAGAAGAAATAGAAGAATCGGTAGAAGAAGAAGAAGAAGAAGAAGAAGAAGAAGAAGAAGTAGAAGAAGCAATATAAGAAGAAGCAGATGATGAAGAAGAAGAAGATAAAGAAGAAGAATTGGATGATAAGGGTTCAAAGAATTTGGCTCCAAAGAAATATGAGTCAATTTTTCAATTTCATGGATGCATTGAAAAGGAAAGGGTTGTTATGTCTATAAACCCTACCAGTAAGTATAACTTCATCAATATGAATGTGTCCAAACATCTACATGTTCAAGAAAAGAATATCAAAGAGGTTCAAGTAGATGGTAAGAATATTTCAATGTTTGAAGTTATAAAACTTATTATAGAAAAATGTGTTATGCATTCATATTTTTATGCTTTGGATATAGATGATGTGGATATAGTTCTTGGATATCCATGGTTAGAGACTTTGGTAAAAATGAATATTAATGTTCAGAAAAATTTCATGAAGTTTTGGTATCGGAAAAAGATGATCACTTTATAAGATATCATAGTGAAAAATCTACCAATAAAAATCCAAGTAGATCATGAGGATGACATTGAAACATGTGATGAAGATCATGATGAATATTTAAATGATATAGATAAAGACACACTAAAAATTAACAATTAATCTACTCAAGAGACAAAGAAGGAAAAGGTGGAAGAGGCATAAGCAAAGGTGGATAAGGTTAAGGTATTAGAAAAGGTTGAGGTATGTAGACACCCATATCATCATGAGAGGAAAACATCATGGAACCAGGTGAGGAAGTGTCATAACAATAATCATTTTATCTATATAGGAAATAAAATTTCCAATCATTATGGATATGCATGGAATCCAAAGAAAAAATACTATGGCACATGGAATCAATGGGGAAATCACTATGACTATGCATGGAAGAATACCTACTATGGTCATGGTTGGAATCAGAGTAGCACAACAGAATATGGTATATAGAATAAAAATAGGAATAATTATGCTTGGCTACCAAAGCAATATAATTATGATCATGAACAAAATCAGAGGAGCATAATGGAATTTGGAAACAAGCTTGGAGAGCTATCACCTACCAGGATCACATATGGATGGCTAAATGATCGATATTGGAGACAAGTGTGCAATGATTTGAAGCACACTCATTATTTGGTTTCTTCCTATGTTTTGGGAATGAAACATGTCAAGGAGGGAAGTAATGCTATGTACCTAGGGATATAATATATTAATGTATATGGGTTGTTGGAGATGTTGATATGTGGCACACATCCCCTTAGTTAGTTATATGGGTACAATATATTAGGATAATAGAGTAACTTTTGGAATTAGTACATTGGGTAATGGTTGGCCTATAGTGCGATTAGAAGGTTACCCATCCATGGGTTAGATAGATGTCTATATATAGGAGATGATTATCATGGTAAAGATAGGAAGTAAGTATTGAGTCTTCTATTGTAAGAGGATATTGGAGGTTGTCCCCTCAAAGAGACATTGTGGAGTTATTCCTTCCTAAAGGAGTATTATATGGTTTTTCCCTACCTTAAGGGTATTTTTTCATATATTGAATATAAAGATCATATCATGATCAATTAGTAGGAAATTCATCTCAATATACTTTCTTTTCACTGGTCCACTTTGGATCTACTTTTTACCTTCTTCATTTTTTGAAAACTAAGCACATACATGGTTAAAACTTGAGATCACATGTTATTTCATTGTTAAGCCTAAGTGTCCTAGTCAATATTTGTCTTTGGTTACTTAGCTTCCTTTAGCCTTAGCCTAAATCTCATTCATGTTTATCACTACATCTCTTATGATTGGTCATTCCAAATATATATGGAGGAGGAATCTTAAAAATCCATAAAAGTTAAAATCCAAATTATCTTAAAAAAGATAATGATATAAAAGGCAAAATTATTCTTAAAAGTAAAATCACACTAAAAGACTTGATTCAAAGCACATCCTTATTCTAGTCAAAACTCAAACTCCATAGTTTGAATCATGATAGAGTTGAGGTCCTTTAGGGTACGGTAGGCTAGTAGATTAAAAAATAAAAATTAAAAATATATTTTAGTGGTACCTAATTTCTCAAACAAGTACATAATATTTGTTCTAGATTGAAATATCTATAAGGAGTCTTGAAGAATGGGGAACACATCATGGGAAGGTAGGTCCATTTGTTTTCCATGTACCAATCTACCTTCATGAGTTGTTCTTAGTAACACACTTATCTACTCACAAAGATTTATGTCTATAGCAAATAGGTTTCCTTTGTACATTGATGGTCACTAGT
Organism: Torreya grandis; assembly: GCA_037957365.1. Lineage (NCBI taxonomy): Eukaryota > Viridiplantae > Streptophyta > Pinopsida > Cupressales > Taxaceae > Torreya > Torreya grandis. The sequence continues at coordinate 1,538,138 of JARHVA010003468.1, read as the reverse complement.
CACTTAGTGTCTTGGTCTTCTCATAAGATGCCTAAGTCTTGATTTTTACATTCCCTTCTTCATTCCCTATATCCCTCATATTTCCTCTTGAGAAATATTTTTTTATCTACTGATCACTTCTCTTGAGATCTCATTTGTGAGTTGCATTATAAGACCATGGATAGGACCTAGACATCCTAAAAAATTACCACCTTTTTCTTTCTTATTACCCACATATTTTCTTACCTAATTTATCCTAATTTTTCCACCGCAATGGTGTTCTCTTTGTGAGTTGTAGTGTAAGACTGAATATAGGACCTAACATTCCTCACAAGAGTTTCTAATAATACAAGTCATAAAAAAATTACATATGTCAAATATGAGATAAGATGTGATTGATTATGAAGTTACACATCATTGACATGCTTCCCAACTTCATCTAGTATGTTTTATACTTACTTCATTTCTCTTTATCTTTTTCTCCTTATGTTTTGAGTGCATGTAAGAATATAATTATTTATTGAATGTTTCATACTTCTCAACTTGAATTAATGTGATCAATTTAAGACCAATCATTTACCAATTTTGTTTTTCTCTTATACTTCCCAAAATGATTTAGTATAATTGTGTAGTCATATAAAATGTGAAATTATATGACTTAAGCATGGCTAATGATACCCAATCCATAGGTCCTCTTTCTTACTCACACAACCCTTTTAGGCTATTCTTTCACTGATTCATAATCATCTCTAGCCTTTCAAACTTAACCCTTTTAGGCCTAAGTATCTATTTTAAGCCTAGATCCATCCCCATAGGCCTCATTCACTTAGGAAAATAGTGGCAAACCTAGATAGGGGCATTTAAACCTAGGGTGTCCTAATTTTGGCATTGTTATCCAAGTGCAAAATTACCCCTAATGGTTAAATTCTTTTGGATCCTTATCCTTTTCCTTATCATCCTAATGAAAATTCATTTAACCCATGATCATTAATTCCCATATAAAATGACATTCAAAGTTTATTTATAAGTGTTATTAATCATTCATAAGAAAGAAGCAAGAATACAAAAAAGTACACTTAAGCATTCTTCGCTATTCTCTACATATAGACTTCTAAGATCATTTCAAGCTTATTCAATCCTTTGAATTAGTCCTTAACCATATAAAGTACATCCATTTTTTCATCTAGTTTCATATATCATATATAATTGAACCAAACACTTCAATGGGAGAAATACATTAGCTTGATCCTTCCTCAAAGTATTGGTATGTAGGAAGCATGCCCACACACGGGGTGTGAAGTGCATCTAATGTATCTTTTACACACTAACCCCTTATCTATATTTTCCAAGTTTCCATTTATGTTCAAGTACAAAGACCTCATAGGCTTTGAATATTTGAAATAGATGCATAGTGAGCTTTACAAGCTTACAATATTTGATATTTCATTGATAGGGTAACACATGCCTACCAAATAGAACCCATAAATCTCAAACCACTTGGAAAATAATGTTAGAAAATGAATACAAAACCAAATAATAGGGTGTCCCAATTTTAGTGATCTTATCTAATTTATAAATTAACCTCAAGATTTAGCTTCCAATAGTTTCGCAGTCCTCCTCTAGTATCAGACCTTGTCTCAGTCTTGATCATTTAGAATAAGCTAAGTTAGCTTTATATTGTTTATTACTATATTTAGAAAAGAAAAAAAGAAAAATATATTTACACAAATTATCATCTTAATTATTTCATATTATTTACTGATTTACTTTACTCAGACCTATTTATTCAACTAGTAATAAAACCCCATTATTCTGAAATAATAAAACATTCGGTGAAGCTGATTTACTTCAAATTTCACACAAAACCCTAGAAACACTAGGGATAATTATTTATGATTTTTTTCCATAATTTCCTTATTTTTTATACATTTAAAAATCATAAATCTAAAAATTAATTGGAAAAATATCACATAATTTGTTAAAACCCTAGTTTGTACATACTAGGTCTTTCTTGCATACAAACACATTCCAAAGACAAGGAAAAATATATTGCTAATTTTATAAATATTTTTTATTTTTCCTAAATTTTTCAATCAAAATTCCAAAAATTTTCTCTAAATTTTTAAAATTTATCATACTAATTTTAAAAATAAAATTCATTCTATCAATCTCTAGTTGCATCAACTAAACTCCCAGTTACTTTCCATTACTTTTCAAATCATTTTTTGAATTTTTAGTTGCATATCAAACATAGAAAATCAATTCCAAATTCAAAAATTCATAGTATTTTTCATAAATACTTTCAAAAAATCCTTAGTTACATATACTAGCACCTATTTTCTTCTTGAGGTATCACCTTACATGTTTATGAGCTTGATATCCTTTCTATGCATATTCCACTTCCTTGTTTAGATTATATCAACTTAATATTTTATACTATTATCCAGGTTGTTTTCCTTATGACACCTAAGTGCCTTACATCTCTTCCTTTGAGATGAAGTGCAAGACTTAAAGACAATCCTCCTAAATTCACCAAGATTCTTTTAACTCGACCATATATCATGGATAAACAACCAACTCAGGTTCTAGTCATAAATTCTACATGTCTAGATTACACCAATTTCAATTAGGATAATTTTGACAAAGAGAAATATGAAAATATAATAATGATGTACACATTGATGCTCATTCTCTAACACATTATACTATTGATCCAATTCCACCAATTATTGATAATGAAGTTGTACTCAACAAAGATTTGATTTTACAAAATTTTAGAGAAAGACTTAAAGAACAACCTAAAGATCATACACTAATTTTTTAATCTATCATGGAAATTAAAAAGGCTATGAAAGTTCAGCCTTTCATCCCCATAGATAAACCTATTAAGAATGATACTATGGGGGTAACTATGTCTCAATAACCCCCTATAGAAGCCCAACATTCTTCTATGCCACTAGTTACAACTAGTACATCCCTATCTCTTGATGTGGCAACATTTGTGCAAGAGATAATATCTCTTTAATCCAAGATGCAACATATTGAACAAGGTACCACTAGACTCATGTAATCTTTGGATTATTTTTCTCTTTTACATACACCATTGGTATGTCATATTAATTCTACACCCTTGCCATAATGTTTTGTTCAACCCAAGATTACTCTTTATGATGATAAGGGTGATCTAGAGACACACTTGAGAGTTTTTCACATAGCATGTTTTGATTATGTACCCAATGATTGACTACTTACAAAGTTATTTCCGTGGATTCTAAAGGATTATGATTTATAATGGTTTTATTATTTACCAAATCAATCAATCATAAGCTTTAATCCTTTAGTAGATGTGTCAATATCACCATTGGTGATAAGGTTTCATATGCTCAAATTACTCAATAGAAATAATGACCAAATGAACATCTCATGGACTATGTCCTTTGGTATAATATGATCTTGGCTAAGATGATTAATCCCATGGTAGATCAGGATTTATAGGACCTCTTAAAATAAAGTATTATACTAGTAATTCAAGAATCAATCATGTTTAAGTGATTCTCTTCCTTCATTGAATTGTGTCATACACTAAAGGAATGAGAAGTCAAGCTAATTTCAATGGGAAAACTTAAGTACTCAAGTATCTTGGAAAAAAAAAAGAGTAATAGAAATATCCCATATAAGGTCAAAATAAATGACAATAAGAATTAGAATCAACCAACATCAATGCAACTTCATATCCCCCTCAACATGTGGTTTTATGAGCACCTCTTCATCGTGCATTTACCAATCTAATAGTTTCTCTAGCCAAGGATTTACAATAGTTTTAGAATGTAATATCATCACTCTCCCTTGTATCTGAGAAGATAACCTAGTAAATCCTCTTCCATAGGGATATGATCAACATGCATTTTGTGATTTTCATAGGCCAATAGGCCATACAACAAATAGATGCATTAGGTTGAGACATAAGATACAAGACTTGATAGATGACAATATACTTGATATAGGCACTACAATTTAGCATCCAAAGGCAAAGCCAACACAAGATAAAACTTTGAAAATCTTCTCAAATCCATTTCCACAGCATTCTAAATAGGAGAAAGAGGACACCTTAGGTGTTCACCATACATACCATGCACATCCTCCACCAACTAAATACCAAGCACCTTCTGTTGAGGCACATCCTTTGACAGGTATGATAGGTGTGTAGGAGTCTATATTTCTAGCCAAACCTTTGATATCTTTTTTAGATTAGGAGATTATGAAGGATAATATAGGTTATAATGCATTTTTTATTAGAGCACATATTCATAATCAACCTATTCATAATGTGCTTATTGACAATGGTTCAACCTTAACATGTGCACCTTGACACTACTGTAACATTTAGGTTATTTAGATTAGGATAAAACTCTAACATACATAATGATCAGTGGTTTTAGTGGGCATATAGAGAGTTCATTAGGTGAGATAGTAATTCCACTATAAGTTGGTCCTACATATTTGGAAACACCATTCACTAGAGTTCCTAGTGTAAGAGTTTTTGACATACTACTTGGTCAACCATGGAGTCAAAAACATAGGGTAGTACCTTTTATAGATCATAGATGCATGAAATTATTTCACACTAATTAGGTTATTATAGTCTTTGGAGTTCTTTATGAGTCATCACTCCCCACTTTAGAGCCCTCTACTAGCTTATAAACACTAGTTCTAGTTCTTCCACCTATTTCAATTTCTCCTTCAGTTTGAGTTCCACTTCCACTTCAGATCTAGCCATAGTTACGACATCTGTTGTTAGTACAAAGGGTTCACACACCACATTTTTAGGATTATAGATAACTTCTAGCTATAGTGTTCACACCCAGAGTAGTAACATTAAGATCTCAATAGCTACATAGAGAGCACCTATTTAGAGAGATTCCTCTACTTCCAGATGGATCCCTAAGATCCCTATAGTTACATCCACTTCTTATAGTTATAAGGGGACCCCACATTTAGTTTCTACTTCAGAGATTTTAGAATAATTACAATGTACATAGATTTTAGTTTTAAAATATTAGATATTTTATCATGCCTCATCATCATGCATGATTCAGTTTTTTGATAAAGGACACCATGATAGGGAGTCTCATCTAAGACTCATTGGTTAGTATCATTTCTTCCCAATTTTACCTACACATAGTTTATATAAAAATACAAAAAACATTCAAATATATCAAAATACCAAAAACATTTTGATTATATGCATCATTCATGCTTTTCATTATTAATATCATGCTAGGAATTACATTTTTTGTTTCATTATATTGTATGTAAGTTTATCTACATTACCATGCTTTACTTGATCTCCTTTGAGAGTGTGTAGTGACATCCAGCTACTTGATTACTTCACTGTACCCATTAAGGGGTCATGCCTACTTCTACATTCAAGAAACACATAGATATACCTACCCATTGGGGGAATATTTTACATGACCACACCATCTAAGTTATGTCATCCCTACACTACACACTTTGAGTTATCATGTTGATGTACATTCCTTCTTAATATTACACATATTACTATATTGATATTTCACTATTATCTAGCACTTATGTATTTCTTAGCATATACCTATTCTTATACTAAACATATTTTACATAATATCACATTTGCTTTGATTATTTATATGTGATTATACTTTTTTAGTTATTATATATTTTCTCCTCTTACTTATCATAGCTTGTGTGATTGCATGTCTAGTTCTTACTTATCTCCTATTTGTGCCTTATGAAATTTGTGAATGTCCTTTCCTTCTATTCATGTGTGTGCCTTAGGACATTTGTCAATGCCCTTTACTTTTACTCTTCCATGTGCTTGTGTCCCATGTGCCAAATTCACTTTTTTACTTGTATTTGTATATGGCATTTGAACATGCTCTCTATGATTATTTTCTAGTTTGAGTGGCATATGCCCATGTCCCTTGTTTACATGACCCCTTGGCCATCCTTGTATGCTTCTTGATTCTTGCTTGATTGATTGTGTTGATTCTTAATGTGTGCAATGCCATGGTCCACATCATGCATTTACCATGCTTTCTTGGATGCATTGATGTAAATCATGCTCCATCCATCAAACTAACAACTATCAACTAACAACTAACATCTAAACATTTCTAATTCTAGTTTAGTACTTTGCACAGGCTTATATATTGTTTATATATATATATATATATATATATATATATATATATATATATTCATTCCCTTATTTATCTAACAATATATTAATACAAACATTTATATATCTATAGATATCTTGTCAAATATCCTTGCTATATCATGTATCTATGCAACATAACACACTTGCAAGATTCTTTTCTTTTGAGGGAAGTCATTACAAGTTCATCATTCCTAACCTCAAAAGAGGGAACAAAAAATGGGGGCTTTATTATAGAGATAAAAGCTTATAATAGCCAAAATAGTAGAGCATTCAAATCACCTAGTTCAGAATCTAGAGGTCAAATGAGTCAGAGTAGAGTAGGAAAATAATGATAGTTCCAGCTCAGTAAACAATTTTAGTAGAAGATAGTAGTACCAAAAATGGATAGTAGTGCCAAACACAAGGGTGTGATTATTTTGTAATTCCAATCTAGGTAGAAAAACACTCAAGTTTTCTATAAATAGGCAAAAAGTGTAGTTTAGATACAATTTTTGCACATCCATATCAGTTAGAATCATTAGTTTTATACAGTTTTCTTAGAGAATCTAAATATAGGGGTTATCATGTGTGGCATGATGGTTATCACTTTTAGTTTAAAATTAGGCAATTTAAATAACTTATAGATCAGAATCCATGATCCAAACATTAATTATTGGGGGTAATGTTAATTGTACATTGGTCTTATTTTGTTTTTGAGTTCATTTATCATCTAAACATTCTCAACAGTTGCATGCCTTACTTCATTCAGAGGTTGTTTTCATCACTTTAAAGTTTAACTTTCATGAAATTTTAACTTTTTGAGTACCCAAGTTCTTGATTTGGATTTCATATAAGCTTGGTACATTATTTTTGAAGTGGCTTTCATATGTGCCTAACATCCATCTTTTGAAATGGCTAAGAGTGGCCTAATTTCTAGCATAGATTCAGGCTATCCACACCACATTGTCAAATTTTTAGAACATCCATGGGATCCACGATCCATCTCATATGATATATATTCTAAACCATTACCACTTCATAGATTCACTTCATGGCGCAATGATGGAGCTAAAGGGATAGCCTTTGTATTTTTGAGCCACTTATTCAAAGGGATTGCACATATAGTCTAGACATCGATTAGAACACGCATGATTCACTAACTTCACTTAGTTGATAGTGATGGGACCAAAGGGCCAACTATTGCATTCTTGATCCACCTTCTACAAAATTAGATACTTAGATCCATTCATGATATTACTCTTGATTCAATATATACCTAACAACATCCAACATAATCAAGCATCACAATAGGTTTTGTATCAGTTCACGTAATCAATGAGGTGTATTTATTCCTTTATCTTCCTCTTAATTAGATTTTAGGTTTTATTGTTTTAGTTATAGCATATCTATTAATATTTGATCTACTTTTATGTTTTCGTTATAGATTTACATGTCATAACATGCTCTCTGTGCACATCCAACATCACACATCTTCATGATCTTCTTCCTTAAAAGTAAGTTTAGGTATGCTTTTTAATTTCATTTATCCTAGTATTTCACTTTCCTACATCACTATAATAAATGGAGGGAAAATATAGTCATATAAAATTCAAAATTGGATGACTTAAGCATGGCTAATGACACCCAATACATAGGTCCTCTTTTTTACTCACATAACCCTTCTAGGATATTATTTTACTAATTTATAATCATCCATAGCCTTTCAAACTTAACCCATTCAGGCCCAAACAACTATTTTAGACATAGATCCATCCCCCTAGGCCTCATTTCGTTAGAATATCAATGCCCAACTTGGACAAGAGCACTGAAACCTAGGGTGTCCTGATTTTTACACTATTGTCTAAATGTAAAATTGCCCTTCATAATAAAATTCTTTTAGATCCTTATCCTTTTCCTTATTAGCCTAACATGAATTCATTTAACCCATGATCATTAATTCCCCTATAAAATTCCATTAAAATTCTATTTAGAAGGGTTGACACTCATTCACAAGAAAAAATGAAGACTACAAGTAAGTAAACTCAAATACTCTTCCCTATTCTCTACATACAACCTTCCGAGATCATTTCAAGATTATTAAATACTTTGCATCAGTCCCTAGACATCTTAATTACATCTAATTTTGCATCTAGTTTCATTTATCATACATAATTACACCAAGCACTTCAATGATATAACTAAATTAGATTGATCCCTCCTCAGAGTATTGGTATGTAGGTAGTGTGCCCACACATAAGGTGTGAATTGGTCTAGCATATCCTTTACACGCTAACCCATTCTCTATATTTTCCATGTTTCCATTTAGTCTCAAGTACAAAGAACTCCTAAAGCTTTGAAGATTTAAAATAAATGTATAACAAGTTTTGAAAGCTTTGAGGCTTTGATATTTCATTGACAGGGTAACATAGGCCTACCAAATAGAACCCAAAAAGCTCAAACCACCTAGACAATAGTGAAAGAAAAAGAATATAGCACCAGATATTAAGGTGTCCCACCTTTAGTGCTCTTATCTAATCTATAAATGAACCTTAGGATCTAGATTCTGATAGTTTCCTAGTCTTGATCTTCTAGTATCAGACCCTATCTAAGTTTGGATCATTTAGAATAAGTTAAGTTATATTTATCTTATTTATTACTATATTTAAAAAAGGCAAAAACATAAATATGTTTACACAAATTAGTATCTTAATTCTTTCATATTATTTAATGATTTACTTTGCTTAGACCTATTTATTTAACTAGGAATAAAACCCCATTATTGTGAAAATAATAAAATAAATTGATTGAATTAATTATTTTTTAATACAATTTGTGCCATTTTACATACCTTCCATTTTATTAAATTATTTTCATACATCCCAATGTGATTTAGTATGATTTTACTTGTTTTAGGTTGGTGCAAAAATCTTTCACTTTGGTTTAAAAATAAATTCCTTTTTAACATCTTGTTTTACCATCCTTTGGTTCTTTATACATAGTCATTTTATTGTTATTACACATTTCCAAACTTAAAATACTATGTATTACATGTTTTGATTGATTATATTCTACCAAGTCTTTTTTCCTATTTCTTTTTAACCATGAATGTGTTTTACGTAGTGTTAGAAAAGAAACCACATCTCATATATTTCCTATAGCATATACAACAATAAACAAAATATATGTGCTAAGAAGAAATATATCCAAAGCATCCACTACCACAACCATAATAATGATAACATACACAATCAACATCAATATGCCAAAATGATACATCATATATACATCTCATAAGATTTGATACAATAACTAAAACCATATACAATGCTTTAGCTCTATGGCTAGGCCCCATCCTATCTATCTCATGGCCTAGCCATGCTACCTACCAAGGCCTTAGTCTAAATACTATGAATAGTATGTGTTGACATAGGAAATTGCACCCTTAGCAAGAGGCTGAGCTCCTGCCTTCTCCTCGCAACATGGAAACTCCCCTCTCACCTATGGGACTGATGAAGCTAGAAGGGAGAGTTTCTAGATAAGGGCTAGCTCCCTTTGATGCATTGTGTCTATTCTAGCAAGTGTTAATGCATACATATATAGGTATATAAAAGGTGAGGGGGATAAAAAGGGAGAAAGATGTAATAAAAAAACCACTCTAAAGAGGTGATGCACCAAAATAAGGTCGACCTTCACACATCCACTCTTGAAATCAGACAAAAGCATACATACACTTCACGCTTGGTAGAAGGACCAGGTTACTAGAAACTAGCAGGAAGGCCTTAATGGAAAATATAAAAGAAGAAAGAGATCACCAAAGGTGCTATGAGACACACACTTATGTAGTAATTTCCTCTATTTTGGTCTTCCAAATGTCAGCTCTTCTCTTTTTAGCTACAAAAATGGCACCTTGTAGACAATAGGTATGCTAGTGTTGAACCTGTGAGAGCATAAAAAAATAATGACTAAACACAAAACCAACACTCAAGACATACTCTGAAACATCTATCCAAATGGAGGTAAAAACTACTTTTATTTGATTCAGGTGGAAATTTTGCCAGGGCTACGCCTTAGAAAAATGTGGAAGATCTTTCACAAAATGACAATTTCACAAATATATAAGAGAAGAAAGGAGAAGGGAACTTAGCACTTCTTTGACCAGTTGGTCCATCACGTCCCCTCATTGGGAAGAGGAAAACACTGTGGCCAATGTCATCTTTCTAGAAGAAGCCTGCTGGAACCATGTTGTATAATCATGGAATTGGACTTTGGCATTCAAGCATTAATGTGAAACATAGGCTGCACCCTCTTTTCTACCAATAGATTGGGATTTATCCCCCTTTAAATGCATGGACAACACCATTTGCATCTTTTAGTGATCAATTGCAACCACTATTTCACCTGCTGGAGTCACTTCTCAAATTGGTGCTTCCTCTTGCCACTTGGACTAACTACCTATTCATTCCATGCTTACTGCTTTATCCCTTTCTCTTTCTTAGCTCTTCTGGCTCCTTAAGCCCTCAGGGGTGAATTCTCTAGCAGGTCACTACATTCTAGGCCCTTTTCCCATGGTTGGCACCCCTTCACTTTGAAAGCAAAATGGCTACTCCACTTCACTAATTTTGACATTCATACAATCATCATGCTTTGAAAACCAATGGATATTTCATCCTCTTTAATTTGATGGCTTTTCAAATGTCACCTCTTGAAAACCAATGGCTATCTGTCTCTGTTAAACTTGACATCCTCTGGGACATCATTAGGTCCTTGCTGGCCTTTTCGGGCATTTCCTTGCCTTTCTTTGTTTTCTTGGCACCTTCCCTCTAGCCTTTGAAAAAGTCCCTTTGTTTGGTTTGAGAGTCCACCACAAGGGCACTTGCCCTTTGGGGTCCTTCAGCGGGCTGCTTGGTACTCTGGACTGTCTCTTGGGCTCCCATAGATAAATTATCTACAGGCAATTTCCCTGGGTCAATTTCCCTGGGTCTGTCTTTGTCTTGCTTTATTTTCCATAGACTTTTTTCTGTAGACAATTTCCCATGGACAAAAAGTATATAGAAATTATCCTCAGCCCCTGTCCTTTGTATTTAAAATGCACCCAAAGAAATTTAGAGTTTTGATAGAATTCAGGACTTAGACAAAATTTGAAAGACTTACCTGGATCCTTTACAATTGGAGTGCCTGCCCTTCGAAAGGGCACTTGAACTTTGAAGACTTCCCTTCAACCAAGGACATACCCTTGAACCAAGCTATTGAACCAAAAAATGGTTCAACGGTTCAAGGTTTAAACCAAGCACGCTAATTTTTTGTTGAACCAAGCCCGATGACCTTTTGCCGATTAAACTACCACATTGAACCATGTTCATTAAACCAAGCCATTGAACTAAAAATGGTTCAATGGTTCAACAGTTCAATGCTTTTTAAAATTGAGATTTTGAACCAAGTGATGGATGAACCAAGTGGCTGAACCAAAGAGCGATGGTCTTGAAGATTGAACTGAAACTTGAACCATGGCCTAATGAAAACTACATTGAACTTATGTAATCTGAAGATGACTGGCATTAAACAATAGGGGAGGAAGGTGACCAAAATTTTGCCTATGGGCAAAATTGGTTAACAGATTGGAGCTCACAAGGGAAGCATGCCTGCTATGCTTAAAACCTAGTTGCCTTGTAGTCCATTAGGCACGGAGTTAGATGCAACTATAAAAGAGTTAGCAACAGCCCCAAATATCTGAGAATCAAACATGAAGCCTTTACCCCACACACAAAGGGAAACACACAAGGCTAAAAATTCTACTTGTACAACTACACTTAGGGAAAGCTAGAAAAGAAACTGAAAACAAACTACTATATATAGCTAACTAGGTATTCTCACCTCCCTCCTAGATCAAAAGGAAAATTTCTTAAGTCCCCTTCCTGGAAAGAAGACTTATGGTGCCAAGCAATTAGTTGAATGAAGAAGGGAATTGGTGACCTGGTCTTCGTACCTATCACCTAGTTTGGCTAGAATCTGAGTGGATCAGATTCAAACATGCCTCCAATATACATGTATTCTTCTTGTCCCTAGAGGCTTGTTGAATGCTAGTCTTTCATATTGGTGCTCCTCACCAAGAAATCAATGGCTGCTGGCTCATCACCATAGGCCCTTTGATCTGCACATTCCTTCTGCAATGTATCATGGTTTGACCCATTTCCTTTTGCCTCATTAAAAATCTTATCAGACTCATCCTCTGCTTCCTTTTGGCCTTCTTGAAGAAGGGTGACTATGATGATGTTTGAAATGGACTCACAAAATGCTTGCTCATACCACAGAACATCACCTCTTTGTTCAAAGCTTTCTTCTTTCAGGCATTCCTCTAGGAAGACAGACCTCTCCTTTGCCTCCTTACTGATCAGGATTTCTAGATTTTCAAAAATATTCCCCTGATCCTCCTCCAACTCAGGCTCCTTAGTATAGTCATCCTCATCATCAAAACAAGGAATTTCATCAAATAGAGGGGAAGAGAGCTCACCATGCGTTTGTTCCTCCTCGTATTGCTGGAACATCTATATATATGCAAGACCTACATCTTCTCCATTACCAGTAAGGTATTCACAAGGAGCATTGATGATGGTTTCTTCTTTGTTGTCACTCATGATAGCCTCTTGAAGAACTAAAAATTGGATCTTCTACTCCTCACTCACCTCTTGTAGAACAGGTTCTTCTTTGAGAAGGGGTGAAGTGGGACAAGCATGTGGAAGAGGAGGTAGTCCTTGAGCTAGAAATTGAATGATTCTCCTCTTTCCACTTGGTTAGCACTTCATCTATATCAGGTGTGACCTGATAGCTCTCTTGGGGGTGCATAGATGGGGTGTGTTCAGACATAGAATGTGCCATTTGGTCTGCAACATCCATCACATACTAGCTAAGGAATCTTTCTTTGGATTCCAACTGTATAATTCTCCTAGCTAGATCTTCTTGGAAAAGCCTTTCTTGGAGATCATAAGAATCATGAGTAGGAGAAGCTTTATCCTTTTCAAGGTCTCAAGCAAAATCTTTCTTCTCTTCTTTCCTATTCCATGATTCCATCATTTCCCTCCAAGTCAGGAGCGTACCATTAGGGTGAAAGATCTCAGGATTGGAAGTTTCCCTTCTGATTGAAGGGCAACTAGGAGGGCTGCTTGAGGTGATTCTCTAAAAATTTTGAGTCTGATTGAAGTCATATGAAGGAACACAAGACCCATGATTTTGTGTAAAAGAATTGTACATATAAAAAATGATTTTTGAATGTCACCAGGCTGCTTGACTAGTATATTCAACTCAGATTCACCATTGGTGTTTGATACAAAGCCTCCAAAGGCTGATCAGTTGAACACACCAAAAATTCTTCAACTCTTTGGGCATAACTTGTCCCAGTTGGTCCCACCGTGTGTTCCAAAATTATTGACATAGGAAATTGCACCCTTAACAGGAGGCTGAGCTCCTGCCTTTTCCTCACAACATGGAAACTCCCCTCTCACCTATGGGATCAGTGAAGCTAGAGGGGAGAGTCTCTAGATAAGGGCTAGCTCCCTTTGATGCATTGTGTTTGTTCTAGCAATTGTTAATGCATACATATATAGGTATATAAAAGGGGGGGATGAAAAGGGAGAAAGATTCAAGAAAACAAACTACTCTAAAGAGGTGATGCACCAAAATAAGGTCGACCTTCACACATCCACTCTTGAAATTAGACAAAAGCATACATACACTTCACACTTGGCAGAAGGACCAGGCTGGTAGAAACTGGCAGGGAGGCCTTAATGGAAAATACAAAAAAATAAAGAGATCACCAAAGGTGTTGTAAGACGCACACTTATGTAGTAATTTCCTCTATTCTAGTCTTCCAAATGTTAGCTCTTCTCCTTTTAGCTACAAAAATGGCACCTTTTAGACAATAGGTATGCTAGTGTTGAACCTATGAGAGCATTAAAAAACAATGACTGAACACAAAACCAACACTCAAGACATACTCTGAAACATCTATCCAAATGGAGGTAAAAACTACTTTTATTTGATTCAGGTGGAAATTTCGCTAGGGCTACACCTTATCAAAATGTGGAAGATCTTTTACAAAATGACAAGTTGGCAAATATATAGGAGAAGAAAGGAGAAGGGAACTTGGTGCTTCTTTGACCAGTTGGCCCATCGCATCCCCTCATTGGGAAGAGGAAAACACTATGGCCGATGTCATCTTTCTTGAAGAAGCCTGCTAGAACCATGTTGTATAATCACAGAATTAGACTTTGGCATTTGAGAATTAATGTGAAACACTAGTTTCACCCTCTTTTCTACCAACAAATTGGGATTTGTTCCCCTTTAAATGCATGGAACACACCATTTGCATCTTTTAGTGATCAATTGCAACCACTATTTCACTTACTAGAGTCACTTCTCAAAGTGGCACTTCCTCTCGCCACTTGGACTGATTGCTTATTCATTCCATGCTTACCACTTTGTCCCTTTCTCTTTCTTGTCTCTTCTATCTCCTTAGGCCCTTGGGGATGAATTATCTAGCGGGTCACTATATTCTAGGCCCTTTTCCCATGGTTGGCACCCTTTCTCTTTAAAAGTAAAATGGCTACTCCACTTCACTAATTTTGATGTTCACATGGTCATCATGATTTAGAAACCAATGGATATTTCATCCTCTTGAATTTGATGGCTTCTCGAATGTCACTGCTTGAAAACTAACAGCTATCTGGCTCTATGAAACTTGACATCCTTCGAGACGTCATCGGGTCCTTGCTGGCCTTTTTGGGCATTTCCTTGCCTTGCTTTGTTTTCCTAGCACCTTCCCTCTAGCCTTTGAAAAATTCGCTTTGTTTGGGTCAAGAGTCCCTTGCTAGGGAACTTACCCTTCGTGGTCCTTCGACGGGCTACTTGGTAATCTGGACTATCTTTCGGGCTCTCGCGGACAAATTATTTGCGAACAATTTCCCTGGGTCAATTTCCCCGAGTCTATCTTTACCTTTCTTTGTTTTTCATGGACTTTTGTTTGTGTAAAATTTCCCATGGACAAAAATTCCATAGAAATTCTCCTCAGCCCTCACCCTTTGTATTTGAAATGCACTTGAAGAAATTCAAAGTTTTGATAGAATTTGGGACTTAGACAAATTTTAAAAGACTTACCTGGATCCTTTACAATTGGAGTACCTGCCCTTTGGAAGGGCACTTGAAATTTGAAGACTTCCCTTTAGCCAAGGACATACCTTGAACCAAGCCATTGAACCAAAAAATGGTTCAAGGGTTCAACCAAGCATGCCGATTTTCTATTGAACCAAGCCTGATGACCTTCTACCGATTGAACCACCACATTGAACCATGTTCATTAAACCAATCCATTGAACCAAAAATGGTTCAACGATTCAACACTTGTTAAAATAAAGATTTTAAACCAAATGATGGATGAACCAAGTGGCTAAACCAAAGAGTGATGGTCTTGAAGATTGAACTAAAGCTTGAACCATGGCCGAATGAAAACTGCATTGAACTTATGCAATCTGAAGATGATTGGCATTAAACAGCAAGGGAGGAAGGTGACTGAAATTTTTCCTATGGGAAAAATTGGCCAACAGTATGCTATAAGAAGGCCATACAAGATGTCAATCCCTCTATTTATCCCTATAGATGCTCTATCTACACCTATGCCTATGCCAACTTAGCTTAGGTCACTGTATGAGCTTGTATTAGCTAATTTTTCATCATTGTAGTTACCTATGTGATCTACATCACTATAGCTAGATGCATAACTCTCTCCTCTAATAGGGCCTACCATGCCTATATATTTCCTAAAACCATATTTTTTGGTGGTTACATCCTCTCCCTCTATGATCATATCTACCTCACTACCTCTCTTGCTAATCAGAACCAACTTACTTGAGATGGGGCAGATGGTATGCTGGAGTCCTATAATGTAG
This sequence comes from Torreya grandis, assembly GCA_037957365.1. Classification (NCBI taxonomy): domain Eukaryota; kingdom Viridiplantae; phylum Streptophyta; class Pinopsida; order Cupressales; family Taxaceae; genus Torreya; species Torreya grandis. Next base: position 1,522,043 of record JARHVA010003468.1, on the reverse strand, counting down.
TAGGGTTATATGGCTATAGATTCTCATCTAGGATGTCATATAGTGCTCCCCTCACAAGGGACCCCCATATCTCCTCATCCTTAGTGAAACCTAAAAAATCATACCTAGATAGATATTAGATCACTATAATATCTTGAAATATCTATCTACCTCTTATTTATATTTCAAAATAAAAACTTAAGGAATAATTTAATCATCTTTATTACCTATCTATGTCTCAGCCACTATGGTCTAACCAACTACACAACCACTTAGCATAGTTTCTCCATCTACATAGCCTCTTAACACCTCCTCTATAGGTTGCCTCCTTAGCTCAAATATAGCTATCATGGCTCACATTTGCCTTGGCCTATTCTTGAGTGGCCTCTCAATCATAAAAATTTCTTCTAGCTCACCTACTAGGTCATCTAAGATGGTGATAATATCCACTATCTCCTTCTCCTCCTACCTCCATCAACGTTGTGTCCTCAATGGTCATAGATCATCTCACTATAAAGCTAGTGGTGGTATCTTTGATTCTACTACCTCTACATCTCTCTCCTCATTCTCTACTCCCTATCATTCTCATGTAGTCCATGATTACTCATGATATGGTCTAAGCATCGACCTCATCACTAGTGGCCCTAGTCCCATCCTCCCCCATATATCTCTTAGATGATGAGCTTACTACTTAGGAATCAATATCTATGTTACTAGATGAAGTAATCGCATCTATCCTAGCACTTGTGTCATAGGATGTGTTTCTCTTCACAAAGTATAGTGTCTAATCACCTCTATCCTCATTGTAATTAGTGCAACTATGTACCATCTTAGCCATGTAGTCACTATGTCCCCATATGTATACCACACTATGTCTACATGTATTATAGTCTATAGTGCTAACATGTAGGGCATTCCTATGATACCTAGTCCTCTCTCCATCTCCACACTCAAAGTGACCTATCATCAACCACATTGGGAAACCCAACTAGTCAATACATGAGAAACCTCTCATAGATCCAAGTTATCAATATTATGATCGATCCTATAGATTTATGCATTCTGACCAACACTTCATATAGATCATGTATGAGTTGGACCTAGATGATATAACCAAGATCATATAATATGCCCTCCTCTAGAATCCTCCTACTCAAGGATATCATGAATAGTGGTACCTTGCCATCTAATTTATGATATAACACTCACTACGTCACAAGTCCTATCATAGCCTTCTAGATATCTAGAATCTATGATGAATACACATAAAACATACTAACTCACCTACATTTTAATATTGTATCTTAGCCTGTCTCCCACATGGATAACCTCTCCTCTCCTTCAGGCTATCTAGTATGCTTGTAGTCACTAGTTCTCCTATCATCAATAGCCCTAGGATGGCATTAGCATCCTCTAACATGATAGCTACCTCTACCATGTACCCATCCACCTCTCATATTAAGGTATTAATTAATCATTCCCAACATCCAAAAAACATAACTAATTGATATAAACTTAGGGTAATCCTACACATGTCAACTATCCCTCCTAGGCCTACATGTATTATCTTAAATCTATCACCTATGGTCAGATACTCTAATAGATCTGGTAGCAAAAAAACATGTACCAATCTCCAAAATTGGGGTCATCCCTAAAACCAAGAAATAATAAAAGATGTATTAGATCCTCCATGTCATGTATAATCAAATGCATTATTTTTACAATTTTAATAAAAAAACAAGTCTAAATTGCTTTAATTCATTCATTTTTACCTCTCTTTAGTCTATATGGTTCTTTTTGCCCTTTCTTAGTCATTTCAATCCATTGTATCCCTCTTTTGACCTTTTGCATGTATTTTTGTATAATTTTGGTTCTTTGGTCAACCAGTTTGACCAAAATTTCCCTATTTATAGCCTAGTTGACTTAAAAATCTAAGTCAACCCTCTTATTTTCCCCTCCCTAGTACTATGTTATCATTCTAGACTTTTCAGTTCAGTTGAAAAACTATACTAGGTTGGTATTTTATAAAATGTACAAGGTCAGCACACACCTACTAGGTCATCGATGTGGATTTTGCCTATTTTAAACCTACTGAGTTGATTGGGTTGACCCAATTGTTTTTAGTTGTTGACCCCTTACATTTTCTTTAAAAAGTTGCCTTTTATCCATTTTCTTCCTAATTCCTCTAAACCCATTTCCTATTTTACTATTTTCTACTTATATAATCTAATTTTATTCCATTTAGAAATGATAAAAATTACATTTTTCTAAAAATTCACTTCATTCAATAAAATACTCAAAAATTGGCTTAAAATTCATAGTTGCATACCTATAGTGTACCTTCTACTACTCCTGGAGCCTCGCTATATCTAGCCTATCATCTCCTTGCCATCCTAGCTCATTTGGTTTCCATAGCTCTTTTTCTCTCTTTCACAAGTAAAAATAACAAAATGACTTCTCTTTCCCCCTATTTTAAAAAACTTTTTAATATTCAAATGCTTCAATTATTTTTCTAAAAATTCCTTGTTTTACTTATATCTTTGTTTCTACTCATCCATTTTTAAAACCATAAAATTCATTGGATTCTTGATTATGTAGAGAACATTTTCCACTATCATATACTTATCTTATAAAAATTTATATTTTTAGCTATATTTTGCACTAACTTCTACATGTTTGTCTAGTGTTCTTCACATTGGATGCCTTCACATCTCTTATAGTCTAATTCTTTAGCTACAACACTAAGGTAAGTAAAGGTATGTGTTTTTTAATTATATCCTTTCCTTTATCTTATTTGATACTTATTGTACTTACTTAGCATCAACATTGTGTGTTATCATATTCTATCTTGAATCACCATCTCATATTGCACTTATGTGACATATGATGAGCTTCAATTGGGGCATATGTATACACATTATATTTTCAAATTTTTATTTATTACTGACACTTTATATATTCTAAGAACATGTCGAGTATTAATATCTATGAGTGCATGCCTTAAGGGGTGCACCAAGAAAGGGGTGAGTAGACCATTGGTGCTTCATAATATTATTATCCCTTTTTATACTTTCCATCTACACACTAATCTCTTAGGAACATTTAACCTAAGATTATTTTTTTAGACTTACCCATTCTAGTATTTTTCCATGCTTTATCCTCTTTTTCTTACCTTAATTCCAATTTGGATAGTCAACTGTACTAGGTCAACCCTATATAGTCTAGGGTTATTTTTCACTCTTTATATTTTTTAGCCCTTCATCTGACCTAACTCAGACCTAGTAAATTATCCCTCAAAACATATAGGGTCAATTGGGTTGACCCTGTATAGTCGATGTTTCTAGGAGGATTTAGGGCAAGATATATATATATATATATATATATATATATATATATATATATATATATATATAAAAATAAGTTCATTTCCAACCAGTTGTAATAAGAGAAGTGAAGAAGAATAAGTACAAATCAACATCTACTTATTGACCATTCTACTTGAGGAATAAATCTTATGGTTCCATACTTCCTTTAGAGATACAAATCTTGTCTTGTGGAGAAGTCTTTTGGATGCATGGATTGGTTGTGTAACTTAGAGCTGATTTAGGATTTCATATACATTGATGTGATTATATGTCTTCTATGCATGATTTGTTTTGTTTGTTTTGTTTTTAACCCCTACTTTGTGCCACAAGATTTGGTAATAATTATATTATATTTAATTTATTATTATTAGAATTGAGTGAACATTAAACTTAGGACTCTTTAGGGTTGTTGTGTGATTGTGTTCGATTATAGGCTTTTAAACCCTTCCTAGAATGGTGTATTGTGACAAGTGATCCTATAATCAGGTCTAGTGAAACCCCATCTTGGTCATGCCCTCACTTAATAAATGTATGCCCAATTATAAGTGTAGGTATGATCTATCTTCTCTAAACTAGGAGTGATTTATAGACATGATGCATTTTTGATTACATACATAAATCATGTTCAAGATCACTTTTACCTTCATATGAAAGAATCCTAAGAGCCAAAAATCAAATAACTAATGTATAATATCTAATTTTAGGTTATAAAGGGTTATGTAACAATGAAAATGATTCCATCAAATGGATATCATGAGAAATGGTTTGCTTAATTTGAAATAACTTAGCTTGTAAGAAAAAGAATGGTACATTCTAGAGTAGCATTTGTAAGCCATTAGAGGAGTATAAGTAGAATGATTAATCATAATCATGGATGTATTTTGGAAACCAAAGGATGTTATTTTTATCACCCAAATTTTAACCCTAATGAAATCTACTCAAGCCTTTTAAAATTTGGAATAACATTAAAACACCTCATATATTGTGGGTAATAATTCTAGGAGGTGAATCTTTAGATTATGGGATAGATCACATGCACAACACCTAAAACTAATCACTAACCTACTTGATTTAAATTAAAAGGGATATAAATATATTGAAACTACTATAATAGAGGCAATACACTAAGATAAACTCCACAACTACTTGAACCTGCACTATGGAGAGTAACTACAAAACTAATCTCAAAATCTAAGGTTTTCCTAACACAATACTTAAATATGAAGGTAGAATGCAATGTATAATTCAATGTGGATGAATAATAAGTATGGTAATGGACACTAATAACCCTCCTTACACTCGAAATCATAAATTGTTTCCAACTAGACATCATAAAACCTACTAGAAAATATATTACTCATATAAAACATGAAAGAGATAGACGGATGCAAGAAAAGAGAACTATCACTCATTACTCAACAAAAAAATAATTCACACAATTATGAAAGAATTTGAGAAACTAAAACCATATTTAAATATTTATTCCAAAGGAAAACCAATATTTAATTCATTAGGGTTTTTCCATACCAGTGTGTGGATGTCTTACAATGCTATAAGATGTAGCATATATAGAGAATGAGGAAGATATAAAGAGAGAGGCATAGTAGAAAGAGGTTTTCAAGTGTATATAAAGAGTTAAAAATAATAATGGAGTTATGAAATAATCTCAATATATCTCCAAGGAAATATTTTTCTCTCTTGAATATGCTTCATGTCCCAAATCACATTAGAGTTTCATTCTTTTCTTGATACCTTATCTTCTTCTCTAAAACTACTCTTCTCTTAGATTATGAGGAATAACACATGGATTATTAATCATCATCTCACCATGAAATACATTTATAATTCCTATTTGACACCTATCATGAATTTTAAAACTCCATTATTTTAAAATTTTAGAGGCAATCATCACATAACTCCTTAGGTTTCTTGAAACCCCTTTATCTACTATGCTTCTCCTTGCTTGAAAGCTTCAAAAATTAAATTCATATTAATGAGTGAACTCTTTCTCCATGGAAGGATTATTTATATCTTATTATAATTGGGAAAACAAATTTGAATCCATAAAACACTCCTTGTATCCTTGAAAACACATAAAGCTCCTTGTGTAGAAGAATGTACATATTGTTAGGTTTGGAGCCTGATTATCTTCCAGGATCAGAGGTTAAAATTCTAATTTTGTTTTAGTCAAGTTTGGATGCCATTATTTTAATCCATCATGGTTTAAGTGGTTTCAAGGTGGGTACCCCCCTTACGGGGTTTGAGGGGATGGCCCCTCTGATAGGGGGGCGTGTGCCCTAGTAGGGGTTTAGGGGTAGCACCCCCAAAGTGAATTTTTTTATTAAAATTGCCTTGTAAAATTATAATTTCATATTCAATCTAGGATATTTATTAAAGTTTTTTATATTTGATAGTAGAAGTTATATTTACATGTTTTTCACCCTCAAATGTATTGATATTAGGCTGAGATGGATGATTGTGGGAGATGAGGAAAAATTGGTACATAGAGTGGAAGAAAAAAAGGTATAGAGGTGTAACAGGGTTTTTTACATGATTTTTTTCTCCCTTGTATTTATAGAAATAATATATTGGAAAATTTTGGTGGATGTAGCCCATTTTGGGTGAACCACATTAAATTTGGTGTCTCATGTTATGTGTATGTTTATGTTTATTTTTAGAATGTTTGATTAATGTGTTTCATAGTTTATCTTGTGTGTGATTTGGGTATAGATCTAGGTATTAATTTATCCTAACACATATGATATTTGGAAACTAGACATAATTTTAGGTACCTATTATGCCCTTATAGCTCCATGCTAATTTTCTTGACCCAAATTTGAGTGGAAGTGAATTTATTCACATGATCCCTCTCTAATTAGGCATCTAGGCCTAGAAACTAAATTTTTGATCTACAAGCTTCCAAAAAAAGATAAATTTATAGTGTACGATTAACCTTCCCAGCCTATGACCATGCTCTATGTCAAATTTGGGCTTCTTAGACCCCATCTAGATAAGTAAACAATGAGATTGCCAAAAAATGTAACCTTTCACAGGCCTCTTTTACATTACCTTCAAAAATCATACCTATATTAGAAATTTAAGGGTGGAATGTATGAATTTTTGGACTTAGAAAGATATAATACAACCCAAATCATCTCTCCCAATGGTTTTCATCAGTATCAAATCTTTTATACCCTATTTTAAGTTGAAAACCTCATAGAAATACAACATTTATTACATTTGTATAGGTGTAGGTACAAAAAAGTATCATGGTGAGGACCTAAATAGAGTTATAAATGATGTTCAAGTGTTTTTAGGATCAATCCGACTCATTATATGCACTTTGGAGTCCAATCTCTTTCATTATGTCCTTATTAGGGTTTTAGGAGGGTTTAAAGTAGTTTGAGTTCTTAATGATTATTTATAAACCACGGGGCCTTAAATCATAAAGAAATTATAAAAATTTTAATTAAATAATTTTCCTCAACTACCCCTAAGTGCTCAAGTTCCCATGCAACTTGTCTGTATAGATCTAAGCACAAGAAAATGCTCCTCAAGTCCCTACTATGTCATTGGAGAGTGGTTTACAATCTTAACCATTGTTCATGAAGTTTGGAGACCTAAACCAAAAAATAATGCTAGGATATTAAATTATGAAGACCCATTTACCATATTTTAAAACCATTTTACCCCATACATAAGGTCAGGGTCACACCAAGTAAGAGAAAGTCTATCTTGAACTATAGTCATACATTTAAAGAGATCAAGAAGGTTTTATAGGCCTAAATGGTCATTTTTTTACCTTTTTTTACCTATTAATGTCATTATAGGGTCTACATAACCATTACACCATATATCAGTGTTCTTATGTTTCACTTTTACTCTCAAAAACCATTCTTTTCATGACTGTGCATACAAGCCTGTGTTTTTGGTTATAGGCTTACCAAGTCTAAATAGAAATATAAGCCTTTCCATTATTTTAATTGACTAAGAGGATCATATAAGATCATAATAATATTATATAATAACTTTTATATGAATTAATTTCCATCAAACATCTTTATCTCTCAAAACAAATAGACACCTCTCACTCTAGGTAGACTTGTAGGTGTCAAATTGATTATGTTTATAGGGTTTGAAGTGTGTCTATTTTAATCACTTATTTTTATCATTATTTTATGTTAAATTTTTTACCTCAAATGAAAATTTTTACCTTAATCTCTCTATCTAAGCTCTAACCCCACTATGATGCATTGTATCCCCTTTTAAAGTTTAAGACTAGTTTGAGTTTCTCAAGTAATCATGTAGGTAGTGATTAGGGTTTTGACTGCATTTTAGAGCTTAAAAACTTTTAAAAAACACTAGTAAATTCAATTAAATTAATAAAATATTTATATTTTATAACCTTTCTTTGACCTTTTACAACTTCTCAAGACCTCACATCTTCATAAACATACCCCTTTCCTCTCTCATGTTTGTTTAATACATAGATGTAGGTGGTGATTAGATGAGAGTTTTTGGATATTGAGCTTAAAAATATGGAATTATTAAAATATATTATTGATACTTTGATAGAAATTTAAATTCATTGAAATATTTTCAAATTTAAACCTGACTCTCTACAAATGTATTAACACTTTCTTTCACTTGATCAGACATGTATGTTTCCTTTGTTTTACCTATAACAAGCCTATTTAGGTTCTTTGATTTCTAAATGAATTTGATAATCATATGATAGAATTATAATGTTTATATATAGATAAATATATCACTTTTTGTCCTCATATTTCACATGTATACCTTTAGACCTTTTCCATTGATATTTAGGTCTCAAATTGTTCAAGCTTGATATCTGCCTATATGTGGTGTTTGGGTCACTGGAGTAATAAGTCTTGAAAAAACACTTTTTACATTTATATTTAACTTTTAAAAATTTATAGACATTACATTTATTTAATTATTTAGGCCTTCAAGCCAAAATTGATGCACATTTAAACACAATTTCTCATAAAATATAGACTTACATGTCTACAAACTGTAGGTCTACATTTTTTATGCTTTAAGACTTGTATGATGTTTGGATTGATCCTTCAAACCTGAAATAATTTATTCATTTATCATCACATTTTTTATGAGGTCAAGGTCCTCATACACCTCTTCACAATCTAGGATTAGATCTTCTGAAACCACTTTACAGGCAACATCAAAAGACAATCTTCAAGCATGGATACCACTTGGAGGACTAGTATAGAGTATTAAGTTATTTTTGAGAGATTTGGATGAGATGAGAATATTTATAAAATATAAAAACCATCTATTTTATGCCTTAAACTCTGTCAACTCCCCAAAAACTTCAAAATGTAAATTGTGGCATATGCCTTATGGAGGCTCCTCTTGATCTCATGGAAGATCACAGATATAAAAATACTAGAAACAAACACGAAATGATTTTTAATATCCATAAAAACCTCATAAAACACTCATAATGCTCTAATGATCTCAATATTGCATGAAAATGTTGTAAAACATGAGCCTATGGGGTTTACTAGGTGTTTTTGACTAGTTATCTTTTTAGTGATGGTTCATATAGCTTAGCCCCTTAAACCATGAACTATTTTCATGAATATAATCCCATGAGGGTTAATTATTATTCCTAGTATAATTTGGCCCAAATCCTCTATATGTTCATTAAAAAATCATAAACTTATGGTCTTCCTAAGATTGTGAAGAGCTCAACTAGTATTATGATTTTTTTGCATCTATTGACTTTTGAATACATGTGTAAGTTCATTTTCAATGTGAATAAGATTAAAAGACACTTTTACACACATTTAACTTAAATATGGATAATTTTTACCATATGATTAATTTAAAATTTCTCCTTTTTAGATGATTATCCATCTTTGGTCGTTAGTCTACCAATTTATATATCCTTGTCTATTCTCTAACTACTTCTTGACACCATACATGTTATAACCTTTCTTGGAATGTTTATCTTTTTGAAAAGTGTGTACCATTCCTCAAATTGGTTTATAAAGTGAATTAGAGACCTTGGGGTGCATGGAAAACATGGTATAAGGTTAATACATGACTATAATGACCTCTAAAAAATAACTAAACCTCTTATAATGAATCATCACAATGATTTGACATTGAACACAAATGAATAATCAACATTAGCTCATGAATGACCTTGAAGAATATACAAGTACATAAATAGACCAAACCTTAAATAGTGCTAATCAAGGACTTAATTGACCACTAGAAGACCACTACAATACCTAGGTAACCATATACAATATCAAAGATCCATATGAAAAAATTTATGCTAGTTTATTCCTTTTTCCCACTAGGTTTTGCCCACATAGTTATATTATATTGCTTAGAGCTCTAGAGGTCATTTGGGTTACTTGACAATATTTTTCCCACATTCACTAAAATGTGTGGTATCTTTCTCTCTCTAACCTATATATTCACCTATTTCCCTTTGTATTCAAAATTTAGGATGATATACAATATTTCATTATTTGATCTCATTCCTTTACAATAACCTTCCATGCATGATTTAATCTACTATCATCTTCATTATGATGTGCACTTACTAAACTCATGATATCACTCCATCATGTGCATTCATTGATTTGGTGATCCTAGCTACAACTCTTTTATGGTATTAGAGTGCCAATCTATGTTCATGATTGTTTGCTTGGTTGCTTATTTGATGTTATTTTTTATGAAATTTGAGATTTGATATTGTATTATCATAGGAATTATTGAGAAAAATATTTAGACCTGTCAAAGTTATCATATTTAGTGGAGTCATTTTTTTGTAGACCTGGTTCATTGGCAACCATTATCACCTTTTTATGGCTTCTTTATGCTATGCAGATCTCTAGTTTGGCATAATCATGGCATGAATATTATTTTGGCATTTGAATAAATTTAGATATGTATTTTTGGATGATCTAAGGCATTTAGTGATGGAAATTGTGGATTGTTAAGAGAAACTTTGGCATCATTTTTATGATAAACTATGGCATTGGCATTTTCCTACAATTTTTTGAGATCTGTATTTTCCCTTGGCATCAAGTTATTTTTGTATCTTTTAGGCTTCAAATCTATGTTGGGTTGGCATCTTGTTTTCTAATGGGTGTTAGTTTTGTGGTTTTCTTTTACCTTGGCATCATTCTCCAAGGCTTGTGGCATTTTCATCTTCTTTAACGCAAAGTTACATATCCATGTGGTCTTTTTCTCAAAGTGGTTCAAATTTATAGAAGGTGTTGAAGGACCTGAAGCAAGGAATTACAAGATATTCTTATTTTATATATTTTTAAGAGGGAGAGGCATCAGATCTAACATGGAGAAGTGTTTAAGAATTGTGCATAAAAGACTTTGGTATTGGAAAAAGAGAAGTGACATTGTAGTGGAAGGAAGCATTGGGATGATAAAGGTTAGGCATTGAGATATAAGGAGGGGTGCTTCAAGAGAATAAATTAGATATGAGACCTTTGGATGGCTCTAGGAATCCCTCTCATATGACACTCCATTTGCATATAGACCTATGGCACCATTCGAGCTCTTCTAAAAATGAATGTTATGCTAACAAGATCGCTCATCGTAGAAAGATCAAAACTATATGGTATTACCTTATGATAGCTTAAAACCTATATGTTTTCACAAGAATCTGGATCTATTTGGTTTCCTCTTTTCTAGTGGTTACACATTTTAAATCTAGTTTGATGTAATACCACCCATTATAAGCATTCATCATTAATCCATAAGGTGTTTTTTGCTATGGTTTGATCCTCTCTCCAACATCTTGATCTAAACTCAGCTAAATTTTCACCATTCCTTAGTCTTGGGGCACAATAAATTCTACTTTTAATGACATATTATATGTTTAAACCTCATAGGGAGTCATGAGGATCCATGATGCATAACTATGCAAGCTAGATGACCACCATAGTTTGAAGTCTACTGGTTTTTCCACATGTGTAAAATCCACTCTTATTTCTATGCAAAGCTGAGTGGAGGATGGAAGTAGCTATTTAATATATTCTAATGGTTTGTGAGATATAGTTTTCATTCCTAAACCACCCTCCAATAGATCACTTACTCCTTGATTTGTCTTTATGATTTCTTCCATCTCAAAACTATCATAGATCTAGTGGGTGTGGTAGATCTGGCCATTACTAGGTGTTCCAATTGTATATATTATACTCTTGTTTATAGACCTACCTATGCAAAATATAACCCATACCTAATCCTATTTATCTCGTGGTGGTGTTGGTATTTTATTTTCATTACATACATAGTGGCTGTGCCACACAACTTCTCTTTGTAAAAGTCTATAAACCTAAATATGCCCCAAAAAGGATTAAAAAATTTAAAACATGTTTTATTTTTATTTAAAATAGATTTACATACATACATATGTGTGTGTATACACACACACACACACATTAAAAAAACCCTTATAAGAGGCTTTTTCAAAAAAGTTCATGTAGGGATGTTTGGGCCAAGTTTTTTTTACTTTTGTTGATGTGAAGAGGTTCATGATTCTTTGTCAGTTCCAATGAGTGGTTGTAAGACATATTTTACCTTGCCCAAGGGTATTTTTTTTTAAGTTTTAAGTACAATTTTTTAGTCATAGGCTTATTTACAATAAATTATATTGTTAATATCTTCTAAATAATAACTCAAAAAAGAGTACCATATTTTGAAAAAGTATTTATTTTTTTATTTCCCACACATTAGACTAATTTTAATTATTAAATTCAATACTTTATAAAGTTACAAAATTTGGGGGGGCTACCTAATTATCTTTAGGGGTTATTTTTGGGCCCTATATTCTCTCTTGCACACATTCAATTTTTAATAAATATTACCTATGCCCATTTAGTAACTACTTTCACATATTTCTCTTGTATTAATAAATGCAATGTTAGTAGATCTTAACATCCATTTGAGTGTGTATTGCCACTTGTTCATTGATTTATCTCACTTGATTGTACTCATTTTTGACATAGCCTGAAGTCCATCTCCAAAGTATGTATTATTACTACTCTAGATGAGGATATTTGTTTTGTATCTAATGATCCTTCTTGGGAAGGATAATTATGCTTTGTGGCATGCTTATATGGAATAATTTCTCACATGTAAAAATCATATTCCATTTTTATATGAACAAATTCATGCACCCATTGATCCTATTTGGCTTGATAAGTGGGATAATACTTGTGAAAATATTTTTTCCACTCTATTACTACATATTCATATGGATATTCATTTCCATGTGGAATATACATATTGTCCATGTAATGTTTAGAGCATCCTACAGTCTCTTTTCAGAGATCTAGTTGAGACTTACATCATTCCTCCTTTTTTATTATCTCTTTAGACATAGTTTTACTCTTAGATCCTACTTTTATTTCATGTGATAATACATCCATGGTGGACAGTGTTATTCCTTATATTGACCCCCCACTGAGATTTTACTAGACCTTAGTTATCTCACTATAAATTCTTCATCCATTCCTATATAGATTATTTATTTTTTAGAGCCTCCATAGCCTTACACTTTGGAGAACTCCACTATTTATAGTATGAGTACACTTATTGTGATCATTGATGACTCATCTCTTCCTATGGACTTTCTTTATTTAGTTGGTGAGTCATGCTCTACTCTTCACATGGATACTCTTTCATCAAATGTTTCATGTCTATCTTATTCTCTAGTTGGTCTCTCTCCTTCATTATATAATTATTCACTGACATCTTCTACAATTAGTCCTATGATACCTAATCAGACTTTGGCATATTCGAGCATTATCAGGGAGAAATTTGAGCATTTTTTTAGAGATACACATATTGATTACTACATGCATTCCACTTGAGTGGGAATTTAGTATTTTTAAACGTCATGGTTTATTTATTCTGAAAGGAAGAGACAATATTTGTTATAGAGAGACCTACTACAACATTCACCTTCGACATTCTACGCATGCATTCTCTCTTTTCTTTATGGAGGCACACATCCTTCATATTATTTAGGATACTAGGATCATTAAATTATACATGGGTACATTATTAGGCCTTGTTGTTAGGACCCATTTTTTGTATCATCATCCACTTAAGCTATGCTTATATGGGGGTGTTGGTCTAGGCCTCTTTCCAACTAGGTTTTGCCTACATAGTTGTATTAACCTACTTAGGGATCTAGAGGTTATTCAGGTTACTTGGGAATATTAGTCCTACATTCACTATAATGTATGGTATATTTCTCTTTCTAACCTATTTATGCACCTCTCTCCCTTTGTATTCATAATTCAAGATGATATAGAGTATTTCATTATTTGCTCTCAATCCTTTTCAATATTCTTCCATCTATGATTTCATTTACTAGTAGCTTCATTTTGATGTGTACTTGATCAAATCATGAAATCATTCCATCATGTGCATTCATTAATATAATGATCCTAGCTATAACTCTTTTAGTTTCAACTATATGGGTTGATTGATTTTGACTTAGGGGTCAAAATTGGTCAATAAATTTGTGATTCATAGGGGTATCATGCCTAAAATGCTAATAGATTAGTGGCATTATCCTTCCATTGGGATATGGAGTCACTCTCATGCTATAATATAAAACTAATATACCTCTTGATGACTCAAAATCCACCCAACCACACAATAAGAAATAACAAAACATGCTAAAGGCATTTAGGGAAAATACACAATAACAAAATCACACAAAATAATGTGCTAAGCACTAATGAAAAATAAACACAACTAACCTATTATATACAAATCCTAAAACCATTTTTGAGGTGGTGAAAAAGATCCTTAAATTCAACCCTGATGAAAAAAAATTGACTGCATAATACTTGATTCTCCATGAGGACAATACAACATATGGTTATTGTTTATGAATGAAAACTTTCTCATTAGGGTGATCTAGTGACTTAATATTCTTGAAACCTCTACTAACTATAAGTAAATCACATGTGACTCCTATTAATGATTCCTTTAGATTTGTTTAATGATTATTTAATATTGTATCCTACTTGATCTTTTTTATGATCACTTGACACTTCCCAATCTAATCATTATGGGTCATAAAAAATATTCACAAACTCACATTAATTTTAACTATGATATGGTAAATGTTTAAAGTCATCAATACTGACTTCTTATTTTCCAAACACATCTTTAAGTTGATTAGGATTAGCTTGGTATCTATGTTTCTCAACATCTTCACAAACCTATGTCTTGAGCTGATTCATGTTCTTCCAAGGTTGTCTTTTACTTGATAGTGATTTCACAATATTTTTTTTATCCTTATACCCATCATTGACCTCATCATCAATCCCATGTCTCTTTTGAGGAAGATTAGGCCCAAACACTTCCTCAAAATCCTATATTATGGCATGATATTGCTGCCACATATCATTAAATCCTCCTTGAGTCTCATGCTTATGGACTTATTCTTATTTAGTAGGTATAAATGCATCCTTATTTTGAATACCATGCTCTAGTATATTTGGAACATCATCATAATCCATATCTAAAAATTAATTTCCCCATGCAACCTATTAAAAATTATGATTAGAACTTACTTCAAGGAGATCATCACATTCTTCATGAAGAATATATGTTCCCATACCTATCTTTTCTATGTTATTATATGGATCAAACCCATAATTTGAAGCTCCCCACTCATCAAGGGAAAGATCAAATATACCATCAATAGGTGTCAAAGATTCTTGATCATTAGGATGGTTTTCCTCCTTAGTGACAGTGAAATTAATGTTTGATGTGTTTGGTAAATAAGGTTCCATATGACATTTTAAAAAAGCTTTAGAATTAATTTAAACCTTGGCACTATACCTAGTCTGAAATTACATATAAGACCAATTTGAAGTCAAGTACCTCTGAATCTTAGTAGTAAAATCCTTTGATAAATAAAGATAAAAGTGGGTGGTACATCCAAACTACAACATATTGTGAGATAAAGAAGGTAGGATAAGCATGAAGAGTCAGATACAAACCTTTGATGATGACAACTCTTTTGGTAGTTGATCCATCCAATAGAAATCCCCCTTGTAATTTGGTTCATACTTTAAATTTAGCTTGTCAGCTACTTATTTTGGCATGATTAAAGTGCTTGACCCATTGTCAATCAAAAAAATATGAACCAATGAATCTATAATGATTATAGAGAGGTAAAAAGGAGGGATTTTTATCTTTCATTTTTTATTGGTTTCTCATCCTTAGTCTTCAATTTATTTTCTAAAACTGCCTCTCTTTCACTAGGATACCTAGGTGTTGAATTAAGCTTGGAAAACTCATTTTGGAGTATGTCTCTTTGTCTAAGAATGGAAAATGTGTCCCACATTGAAATTATTACATGAACCTTATTAATTTGTTCAAAATTATTCATAAGATATCTCCCAAACTTATCATGTCCTATTTTATCCATAGCATTACCAATACCTTATGTTTTTTGATGCATAGGAGGATCTCTAACATTATAAAATCTCTAACTTTATTAAGTAATAGGGCTTGTAAGTGACACACCTACTCCTTGGTATGTTGGAGAGTTAATTATTTTACCATGAGTTGTCCCATATACCTCCTCAACCACTCTTTTCTTTGACCTTATGTTTACAGATATAGGATTTGAGCCTATGTTCAAGTTTTCTTAGCAATTAACTGAACATGAATCATTTTTAAATTCATTCATCAAGGTAGCATCTAATTGATCATTATCTCCATCAATTTCTCCTCCATGAGTCATCTCTTCTTGAGTCATAGTATGTATTCTTCCCCATTATGCCATATAATCTTGGTTGGATGTCTCATTTTCATAAGTTAATGAGTCATGAGGTTGATCCCATGGAATATTATCTTTATCATCTTGCACAAGGTTATTTTATACATGCATAATTGCTTTTGAAGTAGAATGAACATTAGAATTTTTACCATTGTATTGTCTTGTTTGAGTTATATTTCATTGTCCTTGAGAGTGGCCTTGAAAAGGTGGTCTACGAGCTTGATAAGACTGGTAGGGATGATAAGATATTTTAAAATATGTCCATTGATTCTATTTTTGTTTCCTCTTAAGATTTTTGTTCTCTTATATAATATCCTTTATTATATATGCACCACATGACTTGCTCGGTTGACTAGAGGAAAATTTATTATGCTTGGGTATGGGGATGGGAGTAATAGTGGGCATAGGGTTTTTCACATCAAGAAAAAAAGTCATAAGAGGTTTAGGAGAGATATTCCCAACCTATATAAGTAAATTATAATCCCTTATAGTATTCTCATAGGAATTAGGTAGTGTATCTCCTCCCATGGATTGAATCATCATGGATATGTCACTATTGAAAGCCTTGAGATAATAAATAAAATCATGATGTGTAGTAGGCCTTACCAAAATTGGGATCCTATCCCATGTCTTTTTAAATCTAGTATTGAAGTCTTGTATGGCCTCTTGATATTCTTTCTTTATAGTAACTAGTTGGTTGGTCAAAGATAAGTGGTCATATTGTCTTCAAATATCCTCCTAAAAGAGTCACCCAGTTGTTCCCATGTAGTAATAAAATTGGAAGGCAAAGTCCCATACCAATTAAGGTAATTACCCTTGAAAAAAATAACCAACAACTTGATATTAACATTCTCTCTAGTGATGTTATGTATGTTTCAAAAATTGGAAATGTTCTTTATGTGTTTAATAAGAGTAATGACATATTCTCCTATGTAAGAAGGCATAATTTTGATGGTTGATATAAGAATGTCATCATATCAATAAAGTGTTATAGAACTATGGCCATTGAATGAAACAAATGGTATATTACTTGCTTCTACCATATTTCAAATTAGACCCAACAAGAGTCTCCTAATAGGTATGTGAGAAAAAAAGGATTTCTTTGGATAAGGATGAGTGTTAGAAAACCTCTTGGATATAAATAAATAGTAAGGAAACTCTAAAAATTAAAAAGTAATGCCTTTAATATAATATATTTTTCTTACCTTAGGCATTAAATTAAGGCACTAGTCTACAACTAATAGCTAATAATTGTTAGAATCACCATATACTACATGAAAGAAGCTCTTACAACTTCAGATTTTCTAAGATCAACATACACTATAGATAAATTCTTGAATAAAGAGGTCCCACTAATAATTCCAAAACTATTTTCACCCAAATTTTCACCCTAAGGAGGGATACTCTAGCTTCCTCAAATTTGGAATAACATTGAAAAACCTCCAATGCTATGGGTAATAATTCTAGGAGGAGAATCTATAGATTATAGGCTATGTCCCATACACAACACCTAAAACTAATCACTAACCTACTTGATTTGAATAAAAAGGGATAGAAAGATATTTAAACTACCCTAATCAAGGTGATTCATAAAGATAAACTCCACAACTACTTGAACCTGCACCATGGAAATCAACTACAAAACTAATCTCAAAATCCAAGGTTTTCCTAACATAATGATTTAATATCAAGGTATAATGGAATGTATCCTTCAATTTGGATGACTAATAGGTATAATAATGGACATTAAAAAACATACTTAAACTTTAAATCAAACAAATTTTATAGCTACACATCATATGACCTTCTAGAAAGTAGATTACTCACACAAAGCATGAAAGAGGTAGATGGATCCAAGGAAAGAGAACTATCACTTACCACTCAAAAAAAAAATTAAAACACTTATTCAAGACTTTGAAATATTTATTCCAAAGGCAAATCAATATTAAACTCATTAGGTGTACACCATACCAATGTGTGGATGTCTTATAATGCCAAAAGAGGTAGCATATATAGAGAATGAAGAAGAGAGAATAAAGAGGTTGCTAAGTGTATATAAAGAGTTAAAAATAAGAATGAAGTTATGAAATATTATTAAAAGATATCCAAGGAAATATGCTTCTCTCTTGAAGATTCTTCATCTCCCAAATGGTGTAAGAGTTTCATTGCTTGCTTGACACCTTGTCTTCTTCTCTAAAATCATCCTTCTCTTAGATTGTGAGGAATGACACATAGATTATTAATCATTATGTCACCATGAAATACCTTCATACTTCCTCTTTGACACATAACATGCATTTAAAAACTCCATTATTCTAAAATTTTAGTGGAAAACATCACACAACACCTTAGGTGTCTTGAAACCTCTTTGGCTACTACAATCCTTGCTTAAAATATTCAAAACTTGACTTCTTATTCATGAATGATATCTATATCCATATAAGGATTCTTCATTTCTTATCAAACCTAGGAAAACTCCATTAAATCCATCAAACACTCACCAATATCTCATTTTTCACCCAAATCTTGCATTTTCTCCTAATTTCTTGTAAATCTAAAAACATAGAAAGCTCATTATGTAGAAGAATGTACAGATAACCTTTGGAAATTAGGCATAGTTTTGGGTACCTATTATGACCTTATAAATTATTACAATTTTTATGACCTAAATCTGATTTGAAGTGCATTTATTCACTTGATATCTTTATCTAATTAGGCCTCCATTAGGCCTCTAGGACTAGGAACTAAATTTTTTCTCCACAAAATTTCCACACATGTGAAACTTTCATTAAGTGTGTGATTCACTTTCCCAATCCTATGAATGTAAAATCTGGTCTTCTAATACCTTGAATAACTAGGTAAACCATGAGATGGCCAGAAAACCTAGCCTTTCACAAGCCTCTTTCACATTGCTTTCACAACCAAACCTGTAGGAGCACTTTTAGGGTGGAATGTATGAAGTTTTGGACTTGAAATGGTTTGCATTAGTCTAAGATATTTTATACCCTATTTTGAGCATAAAAAATCATAAAAGTATAAAGTTTATTATGTGAATATAATTTTAGGTAAAAACAAGTTTCATTTTGAAGACCTCCCTGGAGTGATCAATGATGTTCAAATGGTTTCAAGAGAAATCTAACTCATTTTAGGTATTTTGGAGGGTAATCTCTCTCATTGGGTCCTTATTAGGGTTTAAAGTAGTTTAAGTTATTAATATTCATAAACTAAGCATTAACTCCTAAACCAGTGCCATAAATTTTAATTGCATAAGTGTCTTCAACTACCACTAAGTGCTCAAGTTCCCATGCAAGTTGTCTATATAGATCTAAGCATAAGAAAATGCTCCTCAGGTCTATACCATGCCATTGTAAAGTGGTTTGAATTCATAACCATTATTCATGAAGGTTGGAGACCTAAACCAATGAATAGTTTTATGATATTTAATTATTAAGACCCTTTTACCATCCCTAAAAACCATCGGATCCCA
Source organism: Torreya grandis (assembly GCA_037957365.1). NCBI lineage: Eukaryota > Viridiplantae > Streptophyta > Pinopsida > Cupressales > Taxaceae > Torreya > Torreya grandis. The sequence goes on along the minus strand of JARHVA010003468.1, from coordinate 1,502,377 downwards.
TGCATAAGGTTAGGGTCATACCATGTAACATAAATTCTAGCTTGAACAATAGTCATGCACTTGAAAAGCTTGAGAAGGTATTATAGGCCTATATATTCATTTTATTCTCTTGATCTATCCATAAATATACTTATAGGTTATACAAAATCATTAAAAAAATTATCAATGTCCTTAGTTTCTCTTTTTACTCTCAAAAACCATTCTTTTCATGACTATTCATATAAGCTTATGTGTTTGGGTTTAGGCTTACCATGTCTAAATAGACCTATAAGCCTTATCATAATTTTTATTAACTTTGAGGATGATATAAGGTCATACAAACATTATAAAATAACTTTAATATGAATTTATTTCACTTAGAATTCTTTTTATCTCAAAACAAATAGACACCTCTCACTCTAGGTAGGCCTATATGTGCCAAAATGACTGTGTCTAGAAGGGTTGAAGTGAGTATGTCCTAATCACTTATTTTGATCATTATTTTAGGTTTAATTTTTTAAATCAAATGAATTTTTTTTACCTTAATCTCTCTATCTAATCTCTAACCCCATTATTATGTATTGTATCCCCTTTTAAAGTTAGAGACAAGTTTGAATTGCTCAGGCAATCCTGTAGGTGGTGATTGGGGTTTTAACTGAATCTTAGAGCTTAGAACCTTTTAAAAATCACTATGAACTTCAATGGTATTAATAATAATTTTGAGATTTTATTACCTTTATTTTACCCTCTACAGATTTTTAAGACCTCACATCTTCACAAACATACCCCTCTCCTCTCTCATGTTTGTTTAATACACCATTATAGTTGGTGATTAGATGAGAGTTTTTGGATATTTAGCTTTGAAATATAGAATTATTAAAATATATTGAGACTTTGATATAAATGTAACTTAATTTAAATATTTTCACATTAAAATCTAACTCTCTACATTCTTATTATCACTTTCTTCTACTTGATTAGGCATGTATGCTTCCTCTATTTTGCATATAATAAGCTTCTTTGGGTTCTTTGGTTTATTAATGAATTTGGTAATAATATTAGAAAATTATAAGTATTATATATATATATATATATATATATATGAATATATATTTTTTTCCATATATTTCAAATGTATAGCTTCAAACCTTTTCCATTGATCTTTAGGTCTCAAATTGTTCAAAATTTTGTATCTGCATGTATGTGGTGATTGGGTGATTGGAGAATTAAGTATTAAAAACACACTTTTTACATTGATATTAAACTGTTATAAACCTATATAAACTACATAAATTTCATTTTTTATGCCTTCAATCCAAACTTTATGCACATTTAAACATAATTTCTCATCAAATACAAACATATAGGTTATAAAGACTTGTAGGTCTGTATTTTATGCTTTAAGCCTTTTATGATGTTTGGATTGATCCTTAAAAACTAAAATAATTTATTAGTTTCTAATCAAATTTTTTATGAGGTAAATATCCTCATACACCTCTTCATAATGTAGTATTAGATCTTATAAAACCAATTTGTAAGCAACATCAAAACACTATCTTCAACCATGTGTGTCACTCAGAGGAATAGTATGAAGTAGTCATTCATGTTGGAGATATCTGGATGAAATTATAAAGTTTTAAAAATATAAAACTATCCATTGTATACATTAAACTTTGTTAACTCCCTAAAAACTTTAAAATGCAAATTGTGACACATCACTCATAGAGGCTTCTCTTGATCTCATGGAATATCACATGGGTTAACCTATTAAAAACAAACATGGAATGATTTTACATATCCATAAAGACCTCATAAAACACTCATCATGCCCAATGAGATCTAAAATACATGAAAATGGTGTAAAACATGAGCATTTAGGGTTTACAAGGTGTTTTAGATTAGCTATCTTGTTAGTAATGGTTCATACATCTTAGCCCCTTAAGCCCTAAAATATTCTAATGAATATTAAGACCATGAGGGATAATTATTATTCCTAGGATCATTTGGCCCAAATCATTTGTATGTTCATGAAATGAGCATAAACTTCTATCCTTCATGAGCTTGTGAAGAACTCGACTAGTCTTTTGATTATTTTCTACATCTTTTAACCTATAAACACATGTGTAAGTTCATTTTAAATTTTAATAAGCTTAAAATGCATTGTTACACACATATCACCTGAATATAAATCCTCTTGGCCATACATGTGAAATAAACCTTCTCCTTTTTACATTATTCTCCATCTTTATACATTTGTCTACCAATTTATCTAACCTTGATTATTATTTCACCACCTCCCAATACCATACATGTTATAACCTTTTTCTAAATGTCTATCCTTTTGAAAATTATGTATAATTCCTAAAATTGGCTTAGAAAGTGACTTAGAGACCTTGGGTTACATGGAAAACATGGTAGAAGATTAATACATGACTAGAATGACCTCTAAGACATGACTAAACATTTTAAAATGACTCATCAAAACTAATTAACATTGAACACACATGAATAATAAACATTAGCTCATGAATAACTTTGAAGACTATAAAAGTACATAAAGAGATAAAACCTTAAACAATGCTAATTAGAGATTTAATTGACCACTATAAGACCACTAAAAGACCTAGGTGACCATATAAAAGCTTTTAGATCTCTATGAAAAAGTTTCAAATGATAGGGGTTGACTCATTTTGACTTAGGGGTCAAAATTGGTCAATATTTCCCAAATAAAGGGATGATGTTATGCAAGTATTTGGAGGTGTAGAAATAGGAACAAATGCAAAAGTAGAAGTGGAAACATTGCAAGTATGGATTTTGACAACTTGAAAAAGAAATTATAATGGTGGGGATGTGACCAATTTAGCTTGATTCTCAAATTTTAATGCTAGAAGTAGATTAATGATCTTATTCACCTTTTAGGGGTTCTCTTGAAGACCTATATGAAACTCAGATAGTTCTTGCACTTGATTTTCAATTATGTAATTAAACTATTGTTGATTAATATGGGTTTCATGTTCATTATGTACATCATATCCATCTTTATTATTTTTAGTATCATAATCAATGTGAATTTCATCTACATTAGACCAAGGAATTTGAATAATATAAATCTATTTTTAGCAAAAAAAACATCATGATTTTATATTATACAAGAGACCAATGGAATATTCACATATAAAAAAGGAATACCCTTTTAGGCATATAATACAATATGAATTAATAAATATTACTGAGTATGAATATATTACTTCTTGTATGGAAATGAAAAAAATGAGGTTGTAGATGAAGGTGTCATCAGTGACATTTAATTCTTGGTACGTACATTTGGAGGCAACTAGGAAAAGGTAGGTAATAGTAGTGGTGAAAGTAGATAAACAAGAGTAGGATATAGTTATAGGCTTAGGAGTAGGGGTAAAGGAGGATGCTAAAAAGAATAATGGGGTGCATGAAAAGGATCATAATGACTATTAGGAGGAAGTATACAAGTTAGTAGGAATATAATCTGGTAAGAGATTGGGAGTAAGAGGTTATTTAACAAGACATGGATAGGGTAGGATCAGGTTTAAAAATAAAAAATATCAGGTCAAAAACTACTTTTCCTCTCCATACTTTAAAATATACAATGTTCCATTTTATTAGTTTGACCAATTTTAGGGCCGACACTTTCAGATGAAGATAGAGGATGGTCTAGTGTATATCTCTCTCTAGGGAAGTGGGTGTCTAAAAGAATATAATGGTTGGATAGGGTTTCATCTAAGGCTATTTTGTATTCTAGTTACATGAATATTTATAATCCTTTTCATTCATGTGGAGTGTTTTGCAAAGAAATTATTCTCAAAGTTGAGCTTGATTCAAACCCTATTCTCATTTCTAGAATTCAAATATCTTTAGAAGAGCCTATTATGGAAGAGAAATAGTCAAATAGTGATTCTAAGGGGCTTTTAGAATCTATTATATCATAAAAGTGAGCCCAAGAAATGGCCTACCTAGGTAATATTCCCTTGATTTTCTCTGATATGCCTCCTATTTTAGAAAGTTTAGATTCAAAGCTTTTAGTGATTGGTTTGGATAGAGGGAAAAAATATTTAATTGGTAGATGTGTAGGGAAGAAGCCATCATGGGAAGTGTTGTTACTAATTTAAAAGGTACTTGGCCTTCTTTAAAATATACTTCTCTCTCAATGTTGTCTAATGACTTTTCAATCTTTAAAAGATAGAGATTTTGTATAGTCTAATGAGCCATGGTTTATTAGAAAGTGGGGGTGTTTTTGTGTCCCTAGGCCCCTTTTTTGATACAACTATAGTAGTTATCTCACAAGATATGGTATGATTAAGACTTTATAATCTTCCTTTAGCCTTACATTATCCTAGTCCTTTTGAGCAACTCGTTAGTAAGCTAGGATTATTTATTAAAATTGATGAGTCCATTGAGGCTAATATGAGCTTTGACAGGGTGTGTATATTGGTTAGTTTATCTAAACCTATACATCATTCTATTCATATTTTATCCTCCTTTTTAGTTTGGACTCAATTTATTAATTTTGAAGGACTAACCTTTAGATGTTTCAATTGTATTCAAGTTGATCATAAGATTGATTCTTGACCTGAGAAAGGTTTTAGAAGCCCACATATAATGATTCTAAATAAATGGGTCAGAAAGGTTAGTTACTTAAACTAAAACATGGTTCATAGTTTTTTGGTCCTAGTAAAATCCTCTTCTATTTAGAATCATTCATCGATAGTTTAGGAAGTTTAGATCAATCTTCAAGAAGTGAGGCTTTGGTGGTAGCATAAGGGTTATTTGATTTAGAGGTAGGGTAGCCTTCTCTCTCAATTTTGGAAGAGGATGATACTTTTTAAAATACTAGGATAGAGTTTTTAGACAAAGATTATCTCTTAGCATATTTTTCATAGTAGAAGGAAGTCTCCAGATAAGAAGAGGAACATTGGGAGGAAGAAGAAGAAGAGTTGGTTAGTAGGGCATTTCTATCTCTAACTCAACATCCTTGTGATCTGAAGTCTCCTAACTATGGAAATAAATGAAAAAGAGGAAAGAAGATAGATTTAAAAAGATTACAAATTGATGAAAATAGTTCCATTAATGGCAGCACTTAATGGATGATGGAATCCTTTCTCTCCAGTATAGGAAAGCATAAACAAATAATAAAAGGTTGAGTCAAAGTTTGGTTTCCATCTATTATAATATAATTATTGATTGGTTTCTAATTTAATCCTCTAGTAGGTTTGGCTATTACTTTTAGGTTTTGGCTTTAATTTAGATAGATTTAGATATTATCCATTTTTATAGGTCTCTTTATCTAAAAATATTATCTATTAATTTTGTAGTTAAACATTTCTGGGAGATTAGGACTTCTATTATGCCCAAGAACTAGTTTAAGATCTGGTCAAAAGATGAAATCTATCAAAAAAAGAGTATGAATATAATACAAGAAGAAATAAAGGTATAAAGGCTGATTTAGGTAAGAGTTTGAATGATTATGTGGGCTTTCAAAAACACTTGCTCGTTCATATAATGCCAACCTAATGTTTTATATCACTAACTAAAGAGGAAAATATGTTCTTATATCCAACTACCATGTCTCTAAGGGTATAGTGAGAGTAAATTCCATGGAATATGCTCATTTAAGGTGCACCAAAAATAAAATAGATAAAATAGGATTACTATGGTATAAAAAAGGGACCCTAAGAATTTATAATATATTTTGAGGAATATAAAAAATAAACTTTATGTTTAGTTTTATACTAATTAGTTTTAAAACTTTTGGAACACATTGTTTACAAATAAGACACAAGCAAATGTAAAATAAAATCAAAATATTTTTGTATATAGATATTAAAAAAATTCAATCCAAAGTTGAAATAAAGAGATTCAATGTAAGTTGTTATCTGAGGTGATAAGATGATTTCTTTAATGTTAGAATTAAAAAAATGAAAGCTTAGGACAAAAATCAAGCAAACAATAAGCAATGTTCTAAATAGAACACTCGTTCACCATAATTTTTAATGATGAAATGCTAAGAACAAATAAACTACTAAAAACTGATTTAGGTCTATATAAATATACATATTTTAATGTAAAATTTTAAAATTTAAAGAATTAGAAATGAGCTATAAATAGTAATTTGATAAAATATATGCTAACATAGTTTGGATCTAATTTATTGTTGACTATGCAGGTTGACTATGGATTGAAAACTAACTAAAAATACATGTGAACTGTGTCATATCTAAAAATAAAAATAAAAATAGTGTTGGCACAAGGCCACATAAAAAGGATAAAGGTGCATTATGGCCTTATCTTTTGACTATGATCATGTCTCAATTGATCATGAAACTAATTTAATGATTTGGGTGCATGCTCCTATCTGTGAGGGTTTAATTTTTAAATGCATGTGCCAATTTGATGTGTATAAGACCTAATAAATCAAAATAATGACTCCTTCATGAAAGAATAAATATCAAATGCTAAGAATATGATTATTTAAATGACTAAGCTATCCTAAAAGAACCTCATATAATCCAAGTGTTGTTGACATAGACCAAAGGGGCCTCATGCTAATGTAGTCATCCCTCCTAGATTGAGTGTGTGAATCTTGAATTTTATATATTAATACAAATATATATATATATATTTATTTTAATGCCTAAAAATAAGTTCCCTTGGCCTAAAATAAAATTATTTCAAACTTAGATTATGAGTGTTATAATAAATCAAAATTTAAACTAGAAATAATAGTTCTTTTTTGCATAGTGTGTAGTAGATTTGCCATGTGGTTACTATGTGTGTTTGGAGATTCATTAATAAGATTATATAAAAAATATTAAATTTTTACATTATTTTACCTTATTGAAATTTTGGGAGAGGTAAATTGAAATGTATTAAATTTAAAAATTACCATTGGAGAGTAGGGGACAAAGTTTCACTAGTAGATAAAGTTAAAGTCTGGCCTTATCTGACCTAATAGAATCTTGTCCTATTAAAATAAAAAGAATATTTGAGATATTGTAATAAGAGTTTGAAATTAAAATAGGTATGTATAAGTGATAATGTGATTAGTTTCAATATAGTTTTTGGAATAGTGAATGCTCTCGTAGAGATTGGAAATTAATAGAATGATGAATAGACCAAGGGTAAGGTTGTTAAGACTAAACATAATCAAACACTTAATAATTAAATTTGAGTTTCTATAGTGCCTTATTATGTATTTTTACCAAAATGAGATACCCATATTTGGTACAAAACATGTGTAGACACACAAATTAATATTTATTACTAAATTATGTAATTTTGACCACTCCTTATATACACCTAGCTCATTCTTTATTCCATATTCCTTGACCACCTTTCCTTTAGTTTTTATGTGGATTAACCTTAAATTTTAAGAAAAAAACTATTCTAAACATCACTATTACATTCTATACAGCCTAAACTCACTTTTAGATTGATCCACACTTCTATTTTAGCTACTTCTCATCTTTAGACAAGGCCACTGCATTTGCACTACCACTCCCCAGTTCTATCTAATTTTGTTAGCCATGTCCTCTCACCAAATAATATCTCTTTGTTCAATTTAAAAAGTAACCAATAGGTTACACTAAATATTTCATGAGTCTCATCCAAAATAATTCAAATAAATCACTATAAATCCACATTTTCTAACTGTTATCCACTAGAGACTAATATCATTAAAAATCACCCAAACATCTAACTGTACATTGAGATAAAAGAACCTATTTTTTCTAGTGCATATTCTAAATATCCCTAGTTTCCTTAAGCTAATTTTTCATATTCCTCAAATGTCATAATTTATTGTTTAAACATATATTCAAACCAATATTACACCAACATTTAACATTTTTTAGCTAATATTTAACACATACCAACAAAGAATTTGATAAATACATGTATTTTAATCCCTCTTCAAAGTATTGGTACATAGATAATGCTCAACAAAGTGGGTATTGAGGTCTATCAAAATTTTAAACCTTAACCCATTTTTTTATTTTATCTATTTATCATTCATGGTCTATTAATCTAGGGTTACAAGTGGATAAGAAGATACATGGTCCATTCCATAATAGAGTGAGATCTATTGCATAGTAAAAAAGGACATACGAGTGAAACAAACCTATCATATCAATCATAAATAAAAACCCTGATAATATGTTGGCATGCCCAAAGGACACCAATGTAGGTACCCTTGTCTAATTCTAGTAGCATGTTCCTAGATCCATGTGAAGCATTATTCCTAATTCATAATGTCATTATAAATTATTATAGTCAATTTCATAGATACACTCAATGTCCTGACATTATTATTTTCTAGCTAAGTTTTTTCCCTATAGAATTTTCATTTTTAGCATATTTCTAAATTTATCTAAATCCAAATCAAATTATGTCATTTATTGCATATCTATAGAATTCAAATTTTACACAGTAGGTTCTTTACATAGTATTTAATATATCTTAATTCATAAATTTTATGAAACATATCGGTGAACCTATATATTTATTAAATGTCACAAAAACCTAAACATGAATGTTCTTAGGATTTATATCCTTCCCTTTTTGTTTCTAATTATTTTATTAGGGTCTTTATATTTGATAAATTATTTTCTAGCAATAATCTTTCAAGTTTTAATTTCTTATTTTATGCAATCTTAGAAAATTATTTCTACCTATCTTAGAATAAGTGTTAGATTATGTGGTACTCAAGCTGAGCATACTCATATCTATTTTGATAATGAACATAATATGGGATAATAAAAATGGTATATCATAACATTAAAATTTTAATGAGTAAGCTAAATATGTATAGGTGCATGACAATACATCAACACATGACTAGAATGACCAAGATAACCTTGGTCTTCAAGAGGACCACTGAGATGTTCTTCTACCTTTCGATGATGGAAAACCATTGATTAATTATGTTTAAATTATTAATAATTTTTTAGAATAAATATATTGTCAATCTTAGGATTATCATACCATTTTACAAATAATTATGGCCATAAAAAGTGCAAGCATGGCACAAGCATTTGAAACTTATAATCCTATGTATTCCATGGATACAAATTGTATACCACCATTTAGTATAAGGGTTAACCCAAGTATATTATTAGAATAATATGCCAATTCTTACTCAGTATTTTATAATATAGCCTTTAGTTAGCACACATTCTTCTTCTCCTGATGTACAATCCCTTATGAATGAGATTTAATCTCTATAAACTACGGTGTTACATTTGGATCAAGGTGCTTCAAAATATAACCAAGAAATTGATTCACACAATTTATTGGACACTCATTTAGTAAAAAACACATCATCATATCCTTTACTAAATTATTTCATAACACCTAATTTTATAGTATATGACGGAAAGGGTGACCCCGAATAACATTTGAGATCATTCCATGTAGCATGTTTGGACCATGGATCCAATTATATGTTGTTATCTAGGTTATTTTAAATCAATATAATCTACAATGGTTTTTTAAATTACCACATAAATTCATGCATGCTTTTAATCCCTTGGCTGATATGTTTCTAGCACATTTCTAAATCAATATCATTGAGAATATTTCATATGTTCAAATTGCCCAACTCAAATAGAAATCTAATGATCCTATCACATAATATGTCTTAAGTTAAAAAATAGTGATATAAAAAATGGTAAATCTTATATAAAATAAATAAATTCAATATATATATATATATATATATATATATATACTCAAACATATCATTCTTCTAATACTACATGAATTCATTATGTTGAAGAAATTATTATCATTCATAGATTTATGTCATAAAATTAAAGAAAGGGAAGTCAAACTATTAGAAATGAATAAGATTAATAATGAAACCAATATAGATTATAATATAAATAATATAAATAACCCAAAATATGAGATGAAGCTAATTGATAGTAAGTCTGATCAAAAGGTGACAACACATGTAGTTTTAGAACCACATTTGTACATTGTATTATCAACTCCTCCTAGGAGATAGTTTAACAATTAATTGAAAGCTCCATGAAGGTACTCAAAATAATATTGGAATGAAATCTCACATATATCCATTCCATTAAATAGGTTGATTTGAGTAATCCTCTTCTAAAGGAATTTGACCAAAATGCATTTTGGGATTTTGATAGAGAACTAGGTCACACTACAAACATGTGCATCAATTTAAGGCACTAGATTTAGGATTTTATAGATGCAAACATCATTAACATGGGAACACCTATAGATAGTTCAAAGGTAAAAGTTATTGAAATTAAAGAAATGAAAATATACAGTGATCCTTTTCAAAATAATATGGGTCAAGATACCATAGATACATTAGGAGTACATTACACATAAAATTCACACCCTCCACCATTATATTATCATTCATCTAGAGAATCAAAACATCCCTTAAATGGAATCATTAGTATGTACCATACTCTTGTGACATATATACCACTCATCATATTTGTAGAGAATGAAATAGTTGATGATGATTCATATTTGCATTCTTTATTCCTTTGAGCTCATAATGATCACTAGTCTATTTAGTGTATCATGGTCTATATTGATTCAAGTGTGAATATGTGAAAAATTACACTTATCTGTTATCTTCGATACACATATGAGGATTTTATTCTCATGACAAATGTCATAAAATGATTGAATGATCAGATTTATATCTCCATTGATGAGGTCACATTACCATTACAATTTATTCTAGCACGTTTGGCTACCATATTTAGAGTAATACCCAGTGTAAGGGTCTTCAAAATTTTATTAGGGTACCCTTAGATTTAATAGATTCACGTAGTTTATTTTGTAGTTTGTATGTGTCTAGAGTATATATATTCTAATGAGGACATAAAATTTTGGGGTATCCCATATGAATACCCCCAAGAATATAAATATGTGTTTCTTATATATCATATTCCACTTGAGCCATCTCAAAGAGTTAAACCTACTCATAAAGTTTAATATCAATTATCTATCCTTTTAAGGAGGCCTATCCAAGAAATTACACTTTAATAGATTATTTTCATAGATTATAGAGAGCCTTTATCTACTATTGTATGTCCCAAATTGGTATTATAGGTAACTACGGTTGTTTCACATAAAACACTAATACAAATTTAATACATATATGATGGGTTACAAAAATCCCTAGATTTCATCACACTAAAAAACATGCATAGTCTGTTCCAAATCATCATCATGACAATGGTTCTTATGGTAGAAAGGGAAATTAGTATTAAGATTTTGAATTCCATGAATTTCACTTATAAAAATATGACAATTTACATTTATTATATGTTACCCTTATGTTATATATAGATCATATTTATTATGTCCCTTGCAGTAATCCTTAGCTGGTATCCTTATTTCTATTTCCCAATTCATATATGCAAAAAATTGAAAAAAATTAGGACTAATGCATGATTTTTGTAGTTTATTTTCATCATTATACTTATTACACACACACACACACACACACACACACACACACACACACACACACACACACACACACACACACAACACACACACACACACACACACACACACACACACACACACACACACACACACACACACACACACACACACACACACACACACACACACACACACACACACACACACACACACACACACACACACACACACACACACACACACACACACACACACATGCATGCACATGTGCACATTCACACATGCACGCACACGCGCACCCACACACACACACACACACACACACAATCAAATATGCTTCATAAATATACATGAGTGAATGCATAACATACATTTTTCCATTTATAGACATATTTTCAAGCTATGACCTTGTCTCAGACCTAAAAATGTTGCCTAGACAAAAGTTCTATAACTAGATAATAACACACTATGTTTTTATATGTTTTACCACACTTATCCTACTAAATTCATATTCCATGCTATTTGATAAAAACTAATAATAAGACTTATAAATCATGTATGCACCTTGTAAATTTTGTTAGGGGCCTCTTTTTATACAAGTTATATCATTATTTGTCTATCTATTATTGTTCATACCCTAGTTCCTTAAATTATAAAAAAATATATCTTTATTACTCACTTAATTTTACGTTGATATCTTATTGGATACCTAAGTTACTAATATATTTATGTTATAAATTTTATATTTTGATAAATCACATTTAATCCATGCATGTTTTTCATTTTTGCATATATGGTTCATTTCTTATGTTCATTAATTATTTTAGATTGTGTTCATTTCAACATGTCATTTTCTGTAGCTCTAAGCCTATTACATGATTGTGTGTGAGAGCAACATTTAAACATATACCTTTTATTTGGCCCCTTGGCCCTCTCTTATGTGATTTGAGTGAGTTATGTGTACTATTTGTGTGTGTGTGTCAAGGCCATGACCCCTTTTTCTCTTGTTTTCTCATTTTTTATGCCATGATCAATATCATACATCTAACTATATTATTGTTTCCATGATTAATATCATGCATCCCTACTTGATTTTTTAATTCATTTTTAGTACTTATTTATGTTCATTCATTACATTCCTCATTTCTAACATTTATATAGAAATGACATTGCATGCTATTAGATTTAAACATGTATCTTACATTATACCTTATTTTTTAGTTTATATATAATTATGACATGCTTCTCATGATTATCATTACTACTTAGACTACATTTTTTCATAAGATCTTTCATATAACTATTATTTTAAGTTAAGTTATTAAATAGTATCCACAACATACCTCAAAAGAGGGTTAATACATAGTGGCTTATATTAGAGATTAAACTCCAATAATATAGTACACACTCATAAATTTGTATGTTTTACCTAGTTAATTATAGGTCACTCCCATAATTTACCTATAAATTTGTTTTAGACAACATCACTTAATTTGAACAAGGGCATAGGTTAGTCATGTCCATAACAATGTGTTGTTGTCCCATCAATCAAAAAATGATAATTTATATAAATCTTAGAGTGTCACTTAGTCCATAGATTAGTTACAATATTTCTTAGAAATAGGTTTCAAGTTTTTACATAGGTTTTTGTTATATTTTGCTCAATTTGGGTGTATCATGCACATCATGTGTTATGGGTTATCACATATATTTTCACTCAAAAAATTTACTAATATTACTCATTTATAAAATATATATACACATATATATATATCATATTAGTGGCATATGCATGGCACATTACCAGTTTATTACTTAGTTTTTTCACTACTTTTGTAGATGGAGTGGAAATATTTGGCATTCTCTACATTTTATAGAATAGACTCATATCATACTATTTTTTCACCATTTTTTCACTAAGACAATCTATTGTAATTCATACATGGGTTTCAAGATACTCTACCTACCTTGATTTGTGAAATGATGGATTCAAGTACACCTTATGTTATTAATCACACTCTATTCAAATGAGCATTAGGGCATACATGGTCCAATCCTAGTTCAATAATGAAAATTAAATTTCCAGGGGTCCTACCCTCTCTAATCACAAATTTATGTACCAAAAAACATAATGGTTCACATACCTAATTAGGATTATTCATTATTAGATTATAAAATTTTATTGTATTTACTTATTATTTATTTATCTTAAGGACTAATTTTATACATGTTTCATTATAATTTATACATGAAACATAGTTTAGCTTTGTGGCCTACATTCAAGAATATTACTCATAAGTAAGTTTAGGTACACACTACTCCATTTACTCTAGTATTTTAAATTTGTTTAATTACTAGAATAAAGGGGTTGTAGGCACATAAATTAACATTTATTAATAAAATTATGTACTTGCAACCACTCTTTGTATACACTTAGATAATGCTTGATTTCATAGTCCTTGACCACCATTCCTTTAATTTTATGGTGGATGAACCTTACCTCTTAAGAAAATTGTAATTATAAAAATCCCCATTCCACATTATAGATAATATAAACTCACTTTTATATTGATCCACATTTATAGTTTAGTTACCTCTACTCTTTATACAAGATCACTCCATTTAGACTATCCCACTCCCTAATTTTGTTTGATTCAGTCAGCCACATCCTATGTCCAAATACTAGATCTTTTGTTCAAATTCAAAATTACCTAGTGAGTCATCCCACTTGTTTCATGAGTCTCATCTAAAATAATTTTAAAACGTTCACTATAAAGAAACATTTTATAACCATTATCTAATAGATGTTCATATGATTGAAAATCACTTGAATATATAATTCTACATTGATATAAAAATGCATATTTTTTCCAATACATAGTTTACATATCCCTAGTATCCCTTGGCTAAGTTTTCATATACCTCTAAGTTCACAAGTTAATTATAAAGCACTTAATAACACCAAAATTACCTCAAAATTTAACATTTTTGCACTAGTAGCATGAAATAAAAATGTGGAGTTTATCCCTCTTCAAAGTATTGGTATGCATGCTCTACTAAAACTAGGGGATTTTGAGGTCTATCACAACTTCAATAGATAACCCCTTTTCATATTTTATATATTTATCCTTCATCACCTATTGATTTAGGATTAAAATTGAATATTAAATTACATAATGCCTTCTACAATAGATCAAGATATATTACACATTTAACCTATAATATCAGTCACAAAGAGAAAATCTCATAGAATGTTGGCATGCCCTAAGGACGCCATCACAATATGCCCTTGTTTCATCCTAGAAACCTTATCCAATATCCAAGTTAAACACTATTACTAATTCAAAACATCATTATAAAGTCAAAAAATTTATTTCAAAGTTACACTTATAGTCATGTATTTTAGTTTTATAGTTAAGTTATTTCTCTCTAACATTTTACCTTTTTATCATATTTCTATATTTATCAAGTTCTAAATCAATTTATGTCATTTATTACATATATACATAAAATCATGATTTTATGTAGTATTTTGTCTAATTAAGATTTAATATCTATTAATTCTCAAATTTTATAAAACACCATGTTTCAAAATGATTTTGGTAAGAAAATCATGGATGGACCTCAAACTATGAACTAAGTACTTAATGGTGCATCTTTATTGGATATATGAGACCTAGTGATGTTGGTATAGATCCCCAACATATAAGAGAGGTGGATCTAGTTGTTACTATGGTATTTAGAGATGATGTAAGTTTTTGTAGATAGTAAAATTTGGTCTTCAATACTTGACAATAACAAGCTTGACATGCACTTAACATACATGACTTGATCACTAAAACAAGGTCCTAATATATCATTTTTCTCGCACTTTCATGTTATATTATTAGTCAACCCTTTCATTCTATTATTACAACACCTATAGTAACCTAACTACATATTTAGAAATTGTTAAATATCATGAATAGACATTTTGTGTATAAAAAGAATGAAAAAGAATTATTAGTTTGACTTTATATTAAGTGTAATTAATAAAAATTATTGCATAAAAATTTAATGTGAATTTATTATAACTTATTTTTTACTATTTTGAATAAAAGTCATGTATTTTTTGTGTATTATTTATATGTTAATAAAAAACTGATTTTGACACATGCATATGAAATTTATTGGTGTTAAAATATATTATATATGAAATGTAACATCTTAAATCTGGTTTAAAATCAATAGTAATAGAATTTTAGTATGAATTTTATCCCACTATTATTCTCAACAAGATAATCAACACCAAATTTACATTGATGAATTATCTTAAACCTTTTAATGTTTTGGGTTAGTTATACATAATATGGTTAGTATCTCTAATTGATATTAAATTGATCTAATCAATATTGATAAAATACTAGCAATAGTTGTTTTATAATATCAAACCCATCTTTAGGGTCATCCCATCATCATAGTCTGTTAATGGTGGGATAAACTATTTAATTAGATATGTATCTAAAAAATTAAGGTCCCACTCAAAATGGGCCTTGTACTTAATTGATATACATCAATACACTATTTCACACTATGAAAATTCTCCTTATTATTTCCAATTCCCAAACTTATCATTAGGAGCAATCACAAGCCAATTTTTAAGCACTCAAAATACATGTCAATCACATCATTAGTTGCATACATATAGTGGAGGAACATAATTGGATAATCACACTAGGTGGGAGAACTCATGTGGCTTGAATTTACTCAAAGTATTGGATATTTATGTAGTGGAAAATCATAAAATGGGTTTGATTAGGATCAGCTCAGCCCATTACACTTTCACCATTTTTATAGGTTTATATCCCTCACAAGCACACCTAGGATTTTAAACTAAAAACCAATTATTTATAGAGTTAAATTCATATTTAGGGTTAAGATCACATATAAAAACCAAATAAAGATAATTTTAGGTGTTTGTATAGTCATTATACCCTAATTCCATGTAGGTTGGTATGGAAAAACAATATTGACCTAATCTTGTGAAATTGAACTAACATAGATAACAAATTGGTTTCATAAATAAACAAAACACAAACTTACTTTAATTTAATTTTCACTTATAAAATACAATCATATTAAAACAATTAAATAAAAAATATAAGGATATTTATGTCTTTGGTCTTTTATATATTTAGCATATTCCTTTGTAGAATTAGAAGAATCAATTTCATTATTTTACATTTAGATGTATGCTTGAATGGAATATATTAATATTTGAATTATAATTAAAAGGTATATCCTAATTATATTAACCTCACCCATTAATCAAAATTATGTTAAACATATTGGTGGACCTATATACATATTTAATATAATAAAAAGATAGGTTATCCATAAGGGTTTCATCCTGGGTTTTATATTTCATCCTTAGGGAATTATTTTTTAGATCTAATTTTTTATTAGTCCATAATAATAAACTTTAATCATAACCATGTTGAATGAAAATTATTATTTAACACAATGAAATTGTTTTTTTCTTATTGTTCTACATTTATGCGGTATCTTATTTCGATCAATTATGTAAGTAAATGGGTCAAAAAGATTAAATCTAAAATTGGTAATTAGGCTACAGTTACCAATGAACAATCCCAATCCTTCTTACAATCATATTTTTATAGCATCTAATCTGAGATGCCTATTTTTACTACTATATGGAAAATGCATGCATGACTCACGTTATTCCTCCCCCTATTTTTTAATAATACTAAAATTTACGATCTCTCTTATAATATTGTCCCTCGACTTATATTGGACCATGCAGTCCATGTTGTTACCACACGAAGGGGAAAGGTGACCCATATAGTAGTAAAAATCAAAGGACCTTACCATATCCCTCCTCAACTCCCCACTACTACCACAAAACAAGCTAATCAACCTAAGGTGTATGACATCATAGATCAACTAAAAAATACCCTTGCCAAAATTTATATATTAGAATTAATGTTTACAAATATACTACATATGTAACATTATTTGATATAATTTTAGTAAATTATTTGGAACCCACTTACATATATTATATTATCAACACATTATAATGGATGGAGGAGAGCATTTCCTTTTAAAATAATATTTTCCTCATAAGCATGTTATAGATCAACATATACCATTATATATTAAAGTTGAATTATAAAATAATAAGCAAGTTTTTGTGGATAATGGATTGTGCCTTAACATTTGTAATATCTCATTTTTTTACCTAATCATTATTTTTATAGAGGACTTTAACTATTTAAATTTGAATTTTTAGGGATTTGATAACGTTATGTGGAAGTTATTTTGGAAAACTACACTACATGTTATTGTGGGATCTAGAATAGTAGACACATTAATTTAAGTCATGCTTAATGGTCCCAATTGTAATATTTTATTAGGGAGACCATGGATTCATGATGTGAACATATTTACTTATACCCTATAAGAATTTATTAAATTTAGTCAACAAGAATATATTTATATGCATGTCCTTTGGATAAAAAACTATTCAAGTATTTTGAAATAACCCAACCTAAATATCATGACATTATTCATATGCAACCATATTATTAAGGATTAAAACCCACTAATTCGCCATTATATTCTTCACATCCAATGTCATCACCATCAATAAACTATAACCAGTATGTTTTTCTACTTAAATATTTACAAAAATGGGATATATAGAAAAAGGACTAGGGAAACATACACAAGGAATTGTTAGCCCCATCCAAACATCTAATAATAAAGGATGGAAATGTATTTGTTATAAAAAACGTCATAAAATAACAAAAAATGAACAATTACAAAGGCTACTATTCATATACACATATTCAAAGCAGATCCAAAACTAGCACATAAAGTTCATAATATATATACACTACTTTTGATATACCCTGAGTTGATCAACTGCATAATTTCGCAAGAGATTTGGACATTAAATGAATTTTAAAATGATTAATCTCTCCAAAAATACATTGATTCATAAGAGTAACTCCATCCTTATACCATAATAATAGGTTTCCTCAAACAATTATTTCTTAGCCATAATTTGGAGAAAGTGTAGATACTCATGTTCATATTCAAACATATGGCCTAGATACCATTCCTAAAACACCATATATGGAATATTCATAAAATATTATTAATAAAAAGATAATATAATTTATTTATGGATCATATCAGGATCCTAGACCTATATTATTAACAACAATGTTATAGAAAGATGAAGGAAAGGCCTTGTGACAAGTTCTACATGACCACCTAGAAATATTTGAATGTGCTTACTCAGATATGATAGGAATTGAAATTGAAATTTCATTAAATAATGTTATAATTTATCTTGATTCCATGATTTTAAAACAAAATATTTTTTAAATGCATCCCAAATTATTTTTATTGGTAAAATGTGGAATACAAAGATTAGTAGATTTAGGATTTATTTGATTAACTGATTATCCCAAGTGAGTTTCTAATATAATACCAATTACAAATCATAATGGATATATTAAATGTTATAAATATTATTAGTAATTGAGTAATTTTTATCCTAAATATGACTTTCCATTACCAAACATTGATTTAATTGTTGACTTTACAGCTAGCTATGAGGTTTTATCATTAATGTATGGGTTATTAAGATACAAACAAATAAAAAGCAATCCTTAAAATTAATAGAAAACTTTATTTGCTACACCATAGGAAACATTTTTTTATGTATTCATGCACTTTGGACTAAATTTTTTTGGATTTCTTATTAATACACAATGACCCATATTTTTCATGACTATATACACAAAAAAGAACAAGACTATGTGGATGATCTACTTGAAAAATCAAGGTAGGGACATGATCATGCTTTAGATTTATTAATTTTTTTGAATGGTGAAATAAATACAATGTGAACTTAAACCCAAAATAAATGTGTATTTTAGGTAACTTTAAGGAAACTATTGGGCTACATGATATATCAACATGGCATTGAGATACATCCCCAAAAAATTAAATCTATTTGAATCATGCCTCCACCAAAAGGCCTATCTCAACTATGATCATTAATAGGAAAAATCCAAGCAATATGACATTTTGTGACCCAATTATCTCATAATATGAAACCTTCCACACAATTACCCAAGAAGGATACAAAATTCCAATCGGTTATAAAATTTGAACAGAGTTTTGATGCAATCAAATAATATCTATTCAATCTACCCATTATCATGCCTCTAACACTAAATTGACCATTATGATAACACATCTCAATCATATATCATGCCTTAGGGTATTTATTGGAACAATATTATGATGATCATAGATAACATACCACATATTGCATCATTCATACACATGGTGACTATGCGAAAAAAATACATTGATATGGAAAATTTATGCCTAGATCTTAGTTTTTCTACACATAAATTATAAACAACATCATCAAAAATAAAAAAAATGGTATCACAAAGGCTGAGCTTCTCATATTTCTTATTTATAAGACGTGATTATTAGGACACCTAACTAAATGGGTAATTTTACATATGGAATCTAATCTAAAAATTGAGTCTCAAGAGTTGGTAAAAGGATAATTTATTGTAGATCAACTAGTTGTGGATCAATTAAAGACATAGTACCAATAAATGATGATTATTTATAGGATTTATTTTATATCGTATAGATGATTATGTTTGTACCATGTAATTTTATAAATCTAAATGTGATACATGCATTGAAGCCAGTATAGTGTCGATTTCACCTGAGGGTTGACCTATGCCATTTTCATGAATAATTTGGGATTTTTGTATACAAATAATGTAATAGAAAATGAGGCATTTATATTTGAGTTATTTACATCATGCATGTTATAGATAAAATCGATATGGGTATATGGGGATTATTTTATGGTGACTAATCATGTATTATACATTTACCAATAAAATAAGAAAGGATAATCCCATATAAAGAAATGGTATGATGATTACAAACACACTTCAATTATTTTTAAGTACAAATAATACCTCAAAAATATAATCAATGTGTTGTTTCTCGAGAGTATCCTCTTTTAAGAAGTCAATATAAATGTGTGAAAGAACATAATTATAAAATGAGTAGAAGTACTAAATGTATTATATTTATCATAGGCCAATTCGATGGGGAAACATCCTTTGAGTAATCTTAATACAAATAATTCATAGATACCTTCATTGGCCTCAATACTTATATACAAATTTTAATCTAAGCAACTACTACTTCCCATGAATGTGGGATAAAACACAATGCTCATAGGATGACTTAAAAAGCATATGCATCCATAGAAACTACTAAACTAAGAAAGTAAAGAGAAGAGATATCATAGGTTCATAACATCCCCTCCCTCTTAAAAAAAGCTTTGTCTTCAAAGCTTCAGATGTGGAAATTGGTGTTGAATCTGAAATAGTGGCTCCCATGTTGCATATTTAGGTTACATTCTATGCCACTAAATTAAAACCTCGATGATGGAGTGGGAGAAAAGTTAGCATTTGTGCCTATCCAATATTTATTTTGGCTCAAGAAAAATATATCCTTCATTATCAAATTCTAGTAAAATAGTCTACACTCTAATGTTTGTGCCAAGAACTTTCTTCAGACAAGAGACATGAAATACTGGGTAAACTCAGGAAGAGGGTGGGGGCTCCAACTTATAAGCAACTGACCCAATAGTTTGAAGAACCTTATAGGGCCCATATAACTTAGGAGTTAGCTTATTATTCCCTTTGAGTCTTAGGGAGGATTACTTGTAAGGCTGCAAGTGAAGAAAAACCATATCACCTACTTGAAAAGTGCACTTAGAATGGTGTTGATATTCTTGTTATTTCATTAAATTTTGTGCCATATGAAGATTATCCCATAAGCTACTAAGGATTTGATCCTAGGTTTGGAGAATCATGTCGACCGCTTTAACTAATGAACTATTAGTGGTGTACTGAAGAAATATTGAAGGTGTTTGACCATATAATGCTTCATATGGAGTCATTTTCATTCAAGTGTGGTAGGATGTGTTGTACCAAAATTCAAAGAGAGGGAGCCACGTTTCCATTGATGTTGTTTTTTTGAGGTTAAGTAATGAAGGAAATTTTCCAAGCATTTGTTGATAGTTTCAATCTAGCCATCTATTTATGGATGATACCTAGAACTCATCTTCTTTTGGGTGTTGGTGCATAAAAATAGTTCTATCCAAAAATTACTAGTGAATTTTGCATCATGATCTAAGAAAATGGATGAAGGAATGCCTTGAAGATAGAAAATATGGTCCAAGAAAATTTGTGTGGTTGTAGAGGTGGTATAGGGATGGTTGATGGCATAAAATGACTATATTTAGAGAGGTGATAAACCAAAACCAATATCACCATTTTCCCTCTATATTTAGGGATCCCCTAAACTAAATCCATATAAATATCTATCCAAATTCTGGTAGGGATGGGAAAGGGTTCAAACAACCCAGGGATGAGTGTTGTTTCACCCTTTTGTTGGCATGTATCACATTCAACCACCATCTATTGAATTTCCTTTTTCATTACCTTATAAAATAAGTTATGTCATACACACTCATAATTTTTTATAAACCATAAGTTCCTTATAAATGGAATATAATGGAGTTCATAGAATACAACCTACTGAAGATCTATAATCTAGGAAAGCACCAGATGATCCTTGTATTGTAGAGAAGCACCATCCTAGGAATAATGTAATAGAATTGAGGGGTTAGTGGATAAATATTTAATTATTTGAGATAATAAGGAGTTATTTACATACCCTTAATATACAACATCCAACCAATTTTAGAATATGCATGGAAATAGTTGAAAGAGAAGCTTGATCCATAAATGTGTGAGATAGAGCATTAGCCACAATATTGTCCTTACCCTTCCTATAAGTGATCTCATAGTCATAACCCATTATTTTTTTTGACACATTTATATTTTGATGGGGTGGATACCCATTTTTATATGAAATATTTTAGACTTGGGTGATCAATTTTGATGCAAAAATGATTTCCCAATAGGTATGGCCACCACTTTTATACTGCATGTAAAATAGACATCATTTCCTTCTCATAAGTAGAGAGAACTAAATTTCTGACAAAAATGGATTTGATATTAAATGAAATGGGATGTCCTTCTTGGAGGAGAATATCACCAATTCTATTACCAAAATCATCACTCTCAATAGTGAAGGTCTTGGCAAAATCTGGCATAACTAGAATATGTGAGTACACATAGCTTATTTCAATTATTCAAATGCACACTAAGTAGTTTATGTCTAAGTAAAATTATCAATTTTAAACATATATATTAGTAGAGGTATAATAGTCATTTAATCCTTGAAAAAATTATGATAGTATCTAATCAACCCTAAAAACCATGGAGGCTCTTGAATGTCTAAGGATGTGGCCAATTTGTCATGGTAGTAATTTTTTTAAGATCTACCCAAACCCTTTGGGATAAAAAAATATGCCTAAGATACTCTACTTCATCTTGGACAAAAGTTCATTTAGACTATTTTGCACAAATATGATGGTCAGAGAGAAGTTTTAGTGAAAGATCTAGATGTTAGAGATGCTTAGACCATGTTTTATTATAGATGAGGATATCATCGAATAAGATTGAAACAAATTTTTGTATGTATGGCTAGAATATTTTATTCATCAATGCCTAGAATGTTGAAGGAGCATTAGTGAGGCCAAAGGGAATGACCAAAAAATCATAGTGGCCATCATGCATGTGAAAATTTGTCTTAGGGATATCATCCTCATGAAGTTAGATCTAGTGATATCCAGAGTAGAGATCCAACTTGGAGAAAAAATGAGCACCATAAAGCTCATCAATAATAGGGATCGATAAATTATTTTTGATTACGAGGTGATTAAGTGCAAAAAAATCAATACATAGATGCCATGGCCCAAAAATTTTCCAAAAAAAAGAGAACTAGAGAAAAATATGGAATGGTATTGGGGTAAATAATGCCTTATTTCAAGAAATCTCAATTGAGCATCTTAATATTTGTATTTTTATAAAATGGGTAGTGATAAGGCCTAATGTTGGGAGGAATACTTCTAAGAAGGAGCTAGATACAGTGGTCCTTTGATTGAGAAGGTGGAAATCCCACTAGTTTGGCAAAGACATGTGCATACCTCTGCATAATGGTTTATAGATCAGAAGGTGTAGTGGAGACTATTGATGGTTGCATTTGAATGGAATGGAGTTAGTCAATGACACCATGTGAATTCTTCTTAATAAGCTTTTCCATATAATGTGAACTTATGATGCTGAGAGATCTTGGTTGTATCCTTTTCAATGTGTGTTTTTTC
This sequence comes from Torreya grandis, assembly GCA_037957365.1. Classification (NCBI taxonomy): domain Eukaryota; kingdom Viridiplantae; phylum Streptophyta; class Pinopsida; order Cupressales; family Taxaceae; genus Torreya; species Torreya grandis. Next base: position 1,478,571 of record JARHVA010003468.1, on the reverse strand, counting down.
CAATTATCTAAAAACTACATCCAAAGTTCAGTAAAATCCCATAAGGTGGGTCCAAGTGTGCATAACCACTAGGCTCCCAAAATAACATCACATATACCTAAGGGAAAATAAAACATGTTAGATCTCAAGTTATAATCTCCAATAGAGATACACACATTATGACACTTCCCTTTGTAAGGTAATATGCCCCCATTAGAAATTATGACTTTAAATTTAGAACAAGGATAGATAAAATAATCAACCTATTTGGTGATCTAAGGGTTAATGAAGTTATGAGTGCTACCTGAATCAATGAGTATTGTGAGAGGGAGCTTATTGAAGTAACCCCTAACCTACATGGCTTATGAGGTAGTAACTCATACTAATACATGGAGAGAGATCTCTAGTTGGTCTTCCTAATAAGCAAGTTCCACAATAAGCTAAGCTTCTTTTGAATCATCTATTATATCATAAACATCTTCCCAATATTCAGTGTTGAGTGGAGAGTCCACATCCTATAGGTAGATATTTTTCTCAACACATAGATGTCCTTGAGTAAATTTATCATCACAGTTATAACATATTCATTTTTATCTATGGGCTTACATCTCTGCTTTAGTCAAATGCTTGATAGAAATGGTTCTAGGGGCTGGCGTTGTTTGAGATCATTATGGAATTATATTTTTGAATAAATCAAAATTAGATTTGAATTGTTGCTGAGATGTGATCTTTTCCTCTACCAACTTAGCCAACCTTAAGGCTTCCATCATCATGTTGGGCTAGAACATTTTAACCTCTAATCAAATTGCATCCTTCAGTCTACTAAAAAAGTAACTCTTGAAGAATTCATTAGACAATCCCTCTATGTGACTAGCTAATTTTTCAAATTTTGGTTGATATTCTCTCACAGTTCCTATTTGGCCATGTTTAGTGAGTCATATGGTGAATTTATCAAAAGTGGTAGGGACAAACCATTAAAAAATGAGGGTGCAAAAATCAGTCCATATGGGTTCATCATGAGCTTTGGTATACCAATGATACTATTGAAGGGCTTCAAGTTCCAAGTGAAAGGATGAAAGTAAAACCTTATTGGCATCAAAAGTATTATGTAGACTAATATATTATTCTACTTGATAGATCCATCCAATTGGATTGACACCATTGACTCAAGGAAAATTAAGTGTTATCCAATGATAATTATTGGAAGGATAAAACCTAGTGTCTAAAGCAGACTTTAGATGTCATTTTTTGTTTATGGTGGTATGTTGAAGACTAAAGTCGACAATTTTTTCATCAATATCTTTGATGTGGGTCTTGAGGGCAAAAAATTCACCTCCATGTTTTTTTCTCCTATTCAGGTTACTACCATGACCCAAATAAAAGTTATTTATTTATTTATTGTAATGGATAGGAAAATTGGAGATAATACACATCTAGTAAAGAAATTTTTGAATTTGGGCAAAAAAAAGGGGGGGGGGGGGGTAAAGGGGATTTTAATTGTTTATTTCATAGTGGGAGTATGATTGATGAAGGTAAGGGAAATTTTAGGAGTGAAAATAGAAAAACTAGAAAATTTTCAAATAAGGACAAAGGATTAAAAAGTGATGATGGACATAGTGGAAATTTTTTGAGGCAAATGAACAAAAATAGAAGTTATGATAAAACCCAAAAAATGGGAAAATTGATATTTTCATGAATTAGGAGTGGTATTGGGATATGGGACATCAAGGAAGAAAATGTATGGAATGAAATTTTAGGTGTTTAAATAAGTTTTGAGGACCAATGAGGCTATAGATGGAGAGATATTGCAAAAAAATGTAAAACACATTATTTTTTTCTTATTTTTTATCTAGTGATAAATCTTCTTAGAGTTTAATGATACTTTGTTGATGTTTTGTGGATTTTTGTTTCTATCAAATATCTACTAGGAAGTCCTCTGATAGTCTATGAATACTCTATTGATTGATTTTTTGAGTCTATTGGAAATATTATGAAAATGATAGAAAGGGGGCCCAAGTTGCATTGGTTGTCTAAGGGTTTTGAAAATATCACTCTAGCCACCAATTCCATCTAAGCGAGTACTGATCTCCAAAAATTTTATGGCCATAGATTTATCTCTTAGTGACAACTCTTGATTTCCTCATAGATGGGAACTACTCAATTGAGAAGGGATCATTGCCCATTTTTCTAGTAGGTCATCTCAATGGGCCAGCTACTTTGGGGTTCCTATGGTACTCATCATGATGAGTTTTAGCGATTTCACCCAAACACTTCCCATAGCTATGTAGTCAAGTTTTTACTTGATCTAAAATAGATTATTATGTTACAAAAAAAACTTAAATAAACTATGAAAAAAAAAATATATTTCTAAATAATAATTTAAAGGAATTATGTAGAATAATAGAGTGAATAATTTCTAAATTAAAAAAAATTGTGGCTCTAGAAAGTGCTCTGATACTAGATGAGAGGATCCTCCTACAATAAGTCAATAAAAATGCATGAAATAATAGAATTATAAAATGAGTAGAAGCACTGAATGGATTATATTGATCACAGGCCACTTTGAGGGGACAACCTCCTTTGAGAAATCTCAATACAAATAATTCATGGATGCCTTCATTGGGATCAACACTTATATATGAATTCTAATCTAAGCAACTACTACTTCTCATGAATGTGAGATAAAAAAAATGCTCCCAAGATGACTTACAAATGATATTTTTCCATAACAACTATTAAACTAACAAAGTAAAGAGAAGAGGTATCATGGGTTCATTACATTTCCATGGCTAGTGCAACTTCCTTGATTTCCATCAACATCAATGATGATCACACTATTTTTCAAATCCAAAAATTACAACATCCGTATGTGCCTATAGTATAATTATAGGCTCTTGAGGTCATAGTAATTAATTGTAGTGTACTGAATTCAAAATGATATATGGATATATATAAATTTTATACATAACCTTTATCCCATAAAATGTTACATGCAATGATGAACACAAATTGTAAATAGTGTAAATTTACTTAGCCATGATGAAACTAAACTTTCCTTACTCAAAGTACATAACAATGAATGTGGGGTCATTTTAGCAAAAAATATCTTATAAAAGCTTGATACAAGGGTATTATTTTCATACAATGTCAAAATAATTCCAAAATCATTATTACCTCTACCAAAAATTTCAAAAGCAAAGTAATATAAATCATTCTCCATCACAATAATTACAACCTATTGTTCCACCATGGTCATTCTCCTATTGGGGATTTAATTTAATTGGAAAGATAAATATATAATCATAAGAGTGTCAAAAAAATCATATTTAAAGTTATATAATACTTCACAAAATGGGTAGAAGCCATACCATTATCATCAACTACATGTGAACATGTATGTAAATTCATAATGATGAATATCATCTCATGGTTTGGACTACCATTAAACATTATCACAAATAATGGTTCATCATTAAATAATAAAATATTTTATTTCAAGTCTAATATCCATCATACATATTATACACAAGGAAATGTATAAGTAGAATTAACAAAAAAAGTACTTACAAAGATATTAAGCAAAATAGTCAACAAGAATCATCTAGATTGGCATAAATAGGTTTTTTATGCACTTTGAACCTATTTCACAAGCTTTTCACACAAATTAAGGCTACACCTTACTCTATTTTTTATTAAATATAATAAATATTACTATTATAGCCCAAATTTTCACCCTAGATATATCATGTAGACCTTATCAAATTTGTGATAACATGGAAATAGCTCTCTCTCTCTCTCTCTCTCTCTATATATATATATATATATATATATATATATATATATATATATATATATATATATATATATATATATATATATAAGGGTTAGCTCCCTTGATTTATCTTTTTAGCTCACACACTACTCTAGAATAATCACTATTGGGGGTGAAAAGGGAATAATTAAACATAATTAAACCTAAACTAATGAGTGTGATACACCAAAGATAAGTCCAAAAAACACTAAGAAAAAAGACTACTAAAACTGACCTCAACTCAATGATCTTATAACATAAGTATTTATACATGGAGGTAGACTATTATGGATATATAGAGGTGGGTGAAAGGGATGTCTAATATTATACACTACTATTCTCTCCCATGCTTCAAAACATACTTAAAAAACATACACTTCGTGAGACCTATTAGAAGAGATTCTACTACTCACACAATGCATACAAGATCAGAATAGAAGCAAAGATAAGACATCACTTAACATCCAAATATAATACTTTAAATACTTATGAAAGATTTAAAAATATAAAATCAACATCATAACTTTATTCAAATTCAAAACAAGATTTCAAACTAGTAGAGCTTCACCATACTAATTATGGATTCCCATATAAGCTAAAATGGCTTGCATATATAGAGAATACAAGAGGAGAGAGAAGAAGTGAAGCTGGACAGTCGAAAGGTGAAGTGTCAAAACATTAAAATAAATTAAATTGAAGAGAATGAGCTGGAAAATATGTCACTAAGTTTTCATGAACAAGTGTCTATCATAATTTCATCATTCTCCTAAAGTTGGTGTAGAGACCTTTTATATCCTTCATAGAACTACCTTTCTCAATGAAGAGTCACTTGATAGTGTATAAATAACTTTGGGATTTGTTGACGCATGTTTAATAACTTAGTAATTTTTAAAAAACATTATGATGGTCATCATCCACTCCTCAATGGATAGCCTTCTCTTGGACACTTATTGTTCACTGTTTGTAATCACTCGTTATCCCTCTAGGCTTGAATCTTCAAATTTGTCACTTAAGTGACATTAAAACACTCAAGGATGTTTGTTAAAGAGGTTTTATACAAATAATTTAGACCTTATTTTTACTCTAGTATGTCATATAATTCAATGAAAAAATTAAACCATGTTTCTCATCTCCAACTTAGAGAGTCATGTTACTTCACATTGTCCTATTCAGGACTGCCTATAAAAAAACATATTAGAAGAGGTATTTTCATGCATAAATAAGGTGATAAATGAGTATAATTAGTTATTCAATGTCTATAAACACCTTCCAAAATTATTTTCATTCACCCATTCCCTTTTATACCTTTAAAACACTTCAAAACTTATAGAAAACCCAGAGTTTGGCATGTTCGTACAAGTGATAATATAAAATAACAAAATGGTAGAGAGAATAGGATAGTGATAAAAATGTAAAAAAAACTTTCAAGGAAAATTTTAAAACTCTATATTCATCTCCATTCATATATTCTTCATCAGGTTCATACAAGGGTTTTAGGCCTTTTAGCTTCTTACCATTGACTCATAAAAGTTAGATGTCTAACACTCAAAACAATTCTAAAAAGTTTCAAGAGGGTAATTAACTCAAACTTTTTATCTAATCCTAGACCACAAGGATGAGGCCATTTCAGCTTACATAGACCTCATATACCTCCACCAATAGATGACACTTTGTGGAGTAGAGTACCTTATTTGGAAAGATTAAGGCAAATGTTCCCATTTGCAACTTTTCAATAGCCTAACTATGGTTTTTATTTGAATTTATCTTCCTAAAACTATTATTCCTTCCTATAGTATTCAATACTTAACAAAAATGTATTGTCACTATGTACCAAGCTTTATAGCCTCTTTAAGGCACATCATCAAGACTTTACACTTTTACTACATATACACATAAATGTATAGGTCTCCATTAGGTTTGAATAGAGAAAATGGTTTCACTATTTTATAAACCTAGCCCTCTTCTTAGAGATGATGGAAATATTTAATATACTATAGGCATTAAATATGGTTGATACCTATCATAGAACTTTAAAATCCCTACAACTTGAATCTCTCACAAAATAGTGACACTTACAACTTCTGAGACACATATACTTAATATATACTCTACTTGCACATGACAATGAGAATGTAGGTATATTTTGACCTTGAACTAGATTCCTATATTATTAGTTAATATTTAGAAGACACATTGTAGTGTGAGTATTCATTTTAATTATCTCTTCAAACCTACAATAGAACCTTCACCTATAACTATCAAAACATGTTCTGTAGACCATCAATGTTATGCATTTTTATGAAAATGAGATTATTTTATCAATCTCCTCATGTTCACACATGAAAAAAAAAATTAAACTAAAATTGAAAAGAATAACATGCTCTGCAAGACTACAAACACCTTTGGTTCACATAGATCAATCCGAATAGATGAGAAAACCAAAGCCATTAGGGATGCACAAATAATTTATAGGTAATAAAAATATTAGTGATTATTCATTAATTAAATAACACTAATAAAAAAAATATGGCTATGGAATATAATTAAATAGGTACCCCTAAACACCACCAAGTGCACTCACTTCAAATCTCCTCCTCCTATCCATACTGAAGCAAAATTGTTAACCTATTTTGACTTGTCCAAGAGAGTCATGAGATAAGTGACCAATTTTTGGTAGTTTAGAAAATATTGAATATTATTTCACCTAAAAATAACTTATGATAATCTGAACACACCCTTCTAAATCCTTCACACACTCCATATGAGTTACTTCAATTTGTACAACTTCCTTAAACTGGATTTTGCAGATGATCTTATTTATACATTAGACCTACAAATTTTTCAATATCAAAATGTTCCTCTAACATCTTATGACATGTGGGATTTTATATTTCATCTTGAAACATTTTTATTTGATAATAAACTATAAAATTCACTATAATGACCACAAGGTAGCCTAAAATAATATTAAGATAAATGATAAAAGTGACCAAGTTAAAACATGTTATATCACCTTAAAAACATGAATTAACCCACTTAGGACCATGGTGGAAATTTCAAACTTATAATAACCATGTGAAAGTTTTAAAATGTATGGGTTGACTTAATTTGACCTAAGGGTAAACTTAGTCAACATTTTGGTGATTTCCTAGGGGTAGCATATTTTCTATGCTAAGGACTAGTTGCCTTCTCTTATCCTTGGGTAATGGAGTCACACATACATTTATATTGACATTTATAAGCCTATTAAATTACACCAAACCAAACCAAACACAACAAAAAATTAACACACAACTCAAGAAATAAAACACACACTTGTATTCTCAAGAACACTTAGGGAAAACATATACTAACTCAAAGGAAACATACACCTATATTAATATGTACAAGACCTAAAAATATTTGAGATGAAAAAAAATATTAATTACTTCAACTAGGGTCAAAGACAATGAATCTTTCATCACTACTTCCCCAAGAAAATAAACCTACATATAATGCATGTTTGTCAATAAACACTTCTTATGTAGATAGTCAAATGACTTAACATCTTTTGAGCTTATGTTTTCTACAAGTGTGTCATTTGGATATTTAAAGAACACTTCATCTATATTTCCAAGAGGATTATTTGAGTTTGTATATCTCTTGAACTATATGATGTTCAATTGACACTCCTTAATCTAATAATTGGGAATCATGATAGCCTTCTCAACTTTAGATTTGTTTAACTCATGATATGTCTGATGTTGGGAGTCTTCAAGGCTATAATCTTGTTCACCAAACCCTTCTTGATCTTCTAAGGTTTTTTCTTTCTTATTAGAGACTTGAAGATCTTCCTTATGCTCATTAGGAACATGGTTGACCTCATCATTAGGTCTGCATTCTTTTTAAAGAGTTGAAGACCTACTTGCCTCCTAAAATTCTTGAAATATGGCATTGATCTATTTTCACCTATCATCAACTTCTTCTTGAGGTTCATTTTCATGATCACTATCTTTTTTGGTAAGCATAATTTATTTTTAACTTAGACTATCATGATTTTTTATAGTTGGGATTTCAATGTCATCACCCATGTGTACAAGATAGTTGCCCCATATAACTTGATCTAGAATATAATCAGATTATACCTCAATATATCCATCACAATACTCATGTATGATGTAAGTACCAAGTCCTATCTCTTCAAATCGACCTTATTCAACTCCCCATTCATCAAGGTACAAGTTAGATAGGCTATCAAGGAGTGTTAGAGATTATTGACCACTAGGGGGATCATCTTCTTAAAGACATTGTAATTCATATTAAATGTATAAGGCACATAAGGTTATACATGAAAAGTTAAGAGAGGTTTAGATTTTATTGTCACTTTTACACCATACCTAGTCTTAAATCACATATAGGACCATTATGAATTCAAATAACCTCAAATATTAGCAATGAAATCTCTTGACAAATAAATTATGAAATGGGGTGTCACATCCACAACCAAAACATATTTAGGAATGGTAAAATTAGCATAGACATGGAGAAAAATTTTCAAACCTTTTATTATGCCAATTGTCTTGGCATCTGACCTATCTAATTATAACACTCCTTTGGTATGAGGTTCATATTTCAAGTTCAATTTATTAGATAATTGCTTGGGTAGGATACAATTATTAGCTCCACTATCAATAATATAATTACATACCAAAGCATATTCAATAATTATGGATAGATAAAGGGAGGAGGCTTGTCTACCTTTTCAACTTTATTTGACTATCCTTCACTAGGATTCAATGTGTTTGTCAAGGAAATCTCCTTCCCACTAGGTTTTTTATTTGTCAAACTAAGTTTGGCTAGCTATTAATGAAGTAGGTATGTTTTTATATGTATTTTAAATGTATCCCACATTGATACATTTGCATTGGACCTCTTCATCTGATCTACAATGTTAGTGAAGGATCCACTAACATTTACTTGTCTACTAGTAATAAAATTACTACCTATACCTTGAGAATTCTAAGGTGTGAGAGAGTTCCTAACATTTTAAATTCTTTTCTCAACTTGTGTAGTTGGAATTACATTATACATACCAAAAATTTAGGATGTTTGAACATTAATTGATTAACCATTATCAACCAATAGAACCTCTTCAATTGCCTTCCTCTTTTCTCTTGTGTTTATAGCTATGGGACTTGCATATTTGCTTGAATACCCTTGATAATTCATAGCACATGAGTCATCTTGATACTAATTAACCATTTTAGATCCCAATTGAGAACTCTTCCCATTTGTCTCTACTATATTTGGTACCTCATCTTGTGTAATAACTAGCATAGTTCCCGAACTTGCCATGAAGGCTTGATTGAAGGACACATTTACATAGGTATATGGATCATGAGGTTGATCCCATGAAGGTTGACCATCATGATCTTAGGTAAGGTTTTTTTGATTAGGAACTAATGCCCATGATTTGGAAAGAGAATTGTGATTAAATCTATTGTATTACTTTGTTTAAACCATCTATCCTTAACCTTAAGGATTAATTTATAAAGGTGGTCTATTACCTTGATATTCAGGGTAAGAATGATTAGGTTGATAGTGACTTTATAAAGGCCTTACTTGATGTTGTTGGATAATCCTCTTTATACCTAAGATATCTTGTTCCCTAGTTCTCAATTTGTCTACCATGCTAGACTTACTTGGTTAATTAGGGGAAGTAGGCTTATGTTTAGGTGTAGGAATGGGAGAAATAATAGGTATAGGGGTTTTCAAATTAGGGAATAGAGGAATGGGGGGTCTTGAGAAATATTCCTAGCCTGAATCATACAATTCTCTACCACTATGGCCACTTCATAGGCATTAGCAAATGTTATCTCTCCAATACATTATATCATCATAAAAATATCACTATCAAAAGCTTTAAGATAGTAAAGGAAAGATTGGTGATCTATGGGTCTTACCAAGATTGGGATCATATACCATGTTTTATGAAATACTATGTTAAAGTATTTAATGACATCTTGAGGTTCTTTCCTTATGCTAGTCAAATGTTTAGTTAATGACTAGTTGTTACTCTTATCTTTATATTTTCTTCTCAATGCATCTCCTAACTCATCCCATGTGGTGATTGATTCTGGTGCCGAAGTGCCATACCAATCAAGAGAATTACCCTTGAATTAGATAGCTAAAAACTTGATTTATATGTTATCCTAAATAATGTGATGGATATTTTAAAAGTTATCAATGTTTCTAATATGCTCAATAGGGGTAATGAGGGAACACTTTTAAGGGAAGATATGGGTATATCATCGTAATAGTAAACTCTTAGAGGACTAGATCCATTGAAAGAAATAAAAGGTATGTTTACTTCCATGGTAGCTTTAGGACTTTTCAAGAATGGGCCAATCAAGAACAATCTTATAGGCTTGTGAACAAAGAATGACTTCTTTGAGTAAGGATGTGTGTTACAAAATATGATTGCTTTGTATGAATAATGAGGAAGTTCTTGGAATTAAAAATGGATGCCTTTGGTAAGAGACCTTGTGTTTACCTTAGTCTTGAAACAATGCACTAGTTCACACCCAAGATTGAAATGTTGGAGTCACTAGATACTACAAGAAGTGGATTGTTACAACACCTTGTTGTCAAGACCAACATCCATCTTAAACAACCTTATTAGACTTTAAGTCCCATCAAACATGCCAAAATTGTTATAAACCAAATTTTAACCCTATATAAGTCAATTATACCATATAAAATTTGGTATAACATGGAAACATATCTATAAATAGGAAAGTTACTGCAAGAGATAGATCTTTATATTTGAAAGGGTTAGTTCCCTTAATATATCTTTTAGGCTCACACATTACACTAGATTAATCATTATTATGGGTGAAAAGGGATGAAGGAGACATAAAGAAAACTAAAATGAGGGTGACACACCAAAGATAAGTCTGTAAAACACACTTACATTTACACTAAAAAAGAAGACTACTAAAATTAACCTCAACTCAATGATCTTCTAACATAAGTGTTTCTACATGGAGGTAGATTTATATTCATATCCAAAGTGGGTGAAAATGAGTTATAATATTATAAACTACTAGTCTCTATCACACTTAAAAACATACTTAAGAAACACATACACTTAATTAAACTTATTAGAAGAGATGCTACTACTCACATAATGCATACAAGATTAGAATGGAAGCAAGGAGAAGACATTAATCACTTAACATCCAAATACAATATTTGACATACTTAGGAAAGAGTTGAAGAAATAAAATAAAATCAAAAAATTTATTCAAATTAAAATAAATAATTCAAACCAACAAAGCTTTGCCATACCAATTGTGGATTCCCATACAATGCCAAAATGACTTACATATATAGAGCATAGGAGAGGATAGAGAAGAAGTGAAGCTGGAAAATCATAAGGCCGAGTGTCAAGAATTGGAAATAAATTAATATTCAAATAATGAGGTTGAAAATAGGGCTTGAAGTTGTCATGGACAAGTTTCCATTGGCAATTTCATCATTCTCTTGAAGTTTCGATAGAGACCTTTCATATCCTTCATGAAACTACCTTTCTCAATGAAGAGTCACTTAAGAGTCTAGAACTACCTTTGGGATTTGTTGACACATGTTTCCTAACTTGGGAAGTTGTAAAAAATATTGTGATAGTCATCATCCACTCCTCAACTGATAGCCTTCTCTTGGACACTTGTTGTTCACTGTTTGTAGTCACTCATTAGCTTTCTAGGCATGAATCTTCACACTTGTCACTTAAGTGAGTTACACACACTCAATGAGGTTAATTTTAGAGGTGTTATAAAACTCATTTATAACATATTTTTAATTTTTTGTATCATATAATTCAATAAAAACATCAAACCATGCTTCTCATCTCTAACTTGAATAGTCATGTTTCACACTATCCTATTTAGGACTACCTATAAAAAAACAAATTAGTAGAGGGATTTTAATGAAAAAAAAGGTGATAAATGAGTATAAGGAGTTATTAAAATTACATAAACACATTTTAAATTATTTTCATTAACCCATTCCCTTTTGTACCTATAAAACACTTCAAACCTAGATTTTGGCATGTTTATACAAGTGACAATATAGAACAACCGAATGGTAGAGAGCCTAGGAGAGTGATAAACATGTCAAAAATAATTTCAAGGCCAATTTTCCACATATATATTCATTTACATTTATATATTCTTCATTGGGTTAGTACAAGGGTTTTAGGTCTTTTAGCTTCTTAACATTGATTCATAAAAGTTAGACGTTTACTTTTTGAACCAATTCATAAAGTTTGAGTTGATGACCCTCATCAACTACACATAGCTATTTTAGTCACCATGCATATTTTAAATATATATATGAGTAATGAAGTTTGCTTCTCCAGCTTTGCCATGCATTTAGGACACCTTTAAGACTAAATTAGGCGAAAATGACTAATTTGAGATATTTCTTTACAAACCAATGGGTCTTATCAACCTTAAAATATCCCATGAATTATATTAAACTATTTTTTAATATCATATGGTCCTATAAATCAATTTAGGTATCCTAAGGGTTTAGGCATAATTCTAGGCCTAATAGGCTTGGACTGTGTATGTGAGGATTTGACCACTTTTGAATGGTCTTACTGAATGTATATGCTCATTTACATTTTTTTACCTTAAAATTAGCTATGTTCATCATCATAAAATGTTTCAAGACCATTCCATTCCATTAAATTACCATTCATGTATTAAACCTATGGGATGGATTGAATGTAGAGTGCCCTATGTCTGAGATAAAACATATGACACCTCCCCTATTGGTATGAACAAACTGAGATCATGAAGGCATTTATCAACTAATTATTATGATTTGTGTATGAAATTATAAATTCATCATGTCTATAAATCAATCCTAGCTCAGATAAGATAGAGCATACCTACACATCTGATTGGGAATAAATTTATTAAGTGGGAACATGACCAATATGGGGATCCATTAGGCCCAATTAGGGGATCACTTATCATAATACATGATGTGAGGCAGGGTTCCAAATCCTATAGTCTAACACAATCATATAAGAACTCTAAAATAGTCCTAAGGTTTGATATTTTAGTTAAGTATAATAAACAAGAAAGTAAATCTAATCTAGTGCACACCAAAGATTGTGGTACAAAGTGGGGGTTAGAAATAAAACAAACAACTAAAATAAACATGTATATAAGACATATACTCACATAAATGTATACATAATCCTAATACATGGAGAGAGAATCACAACTACATTATCTATCTACTCTTACAAAGGAATAATAAAGTTAGCAATAATTACCCTTAAGATGAACCCATCGAGCCTCAATCTCTCCTTTGGCCAAGGTGATTAACAAGATATTGTTGTGGTATGTAAGGATAATGAATAAACATTATCTCTAGGATACATAACCTATCTATGCATCCAAAATACTTCTCTACAAGATAAGATCCATATATCCACAGAAAGTATGGAACCCTAAGCTTTATTAATCAAGTAGAATGGTCAATAAGCATATGTTCATTCATACTTATTCTTATTTGCTTCTCTTCTTACAAATGGTTGTAAATGAGCTTGTATAGATAGGTGGATCTTGCCTTAACTATCTCATAAAAATTATTTATATAGGGTCACCCATGTTTAACCATGTATATTTTGTTGGATAATTCACTAGGTTTAATCTAGGTTGACCAAAAGGATAACAAACCCAGAAAGTGAAAAATACCCCTAAACTATATAGGGTCAACCATGGTCGACCTATTACAACTGATAGTCCAAAAGGGAATTAATACAAAAAAATGAGGATAGAAAGAGGAAAATGATTGGAATGGGTATGAATGAGAATAATAATCTTAGGGTTAATGGTTTTAAGATATGAGTGTGTATATGGCAAGTGGTAAAAGGGACAACAATCTTACAAAGCATCGATAGTCTACCCACCCATTTCTGAGTGGACCCCTTGATGCAAGCACTCAGAGAGATTGAGACTTGATAAGTTAATACAAGATAAAAAGTGTCAGTAATTAATAAAATTTTGAAAATATTGTGTATAGATATGCCCCACTTGAAGTTCATCACATGTCATGTAAGTACAACATATAATGGTGCTTTAGGAAATAGAACATGATAACACACAATGTTGATGCTAAGTAAAGTGTAATAAGTAGGAAATAAGATAAAAGAAAGGACATAATTAAAAAATTCATATATTTATTTAGCTTAGTGCTTTAGATAAATAAGTAAACTATAAGAAATGTGAAGGCATCTAATGTGAAGAACTAGGTAAACCTATAGAATTTAGTGCAATAAATAGCCAAAATAAATTTTTTTGAAAAATAGACATATGATAGTAGAAAAGAATTTCTACGTCATCATGAATCCAATTAATTCTATGGTTTTGAAAATGGATGATTAAAAACAAAGATATAGACAAAATAAGGAATCTATAGGACAATAAATGAAGACTTTAAATTTTGAAAAAGGTGTTTTAAATAGGGAAAAGATAAGTCATTTGTTATTTTGACTTGTGAAGGAGAGAAAAAGAGCTCTAGAGATCAAATGAGCTAGGATGGTGAGGAGATGACCAGATAAATAGGGAAAGTCTCTAGAGGTAGTAATGGGTATACTATAGGGATGCATCTATGAATCTCAAACCAATTTTTGAAATTTGTAATGAATTAAGTGAATTTTTAGTAATTTTGAATTTTAAGCATTTGTAGATATTAGAATGAGACAAAATTAGATTCTAGGGGTATAAAATAGAAATAAGATAAATGGGTTTTAGATGAATTAGGAAGAAAATGATAAAATGAACTTTTTTAGGAAAATGTAAGGGTTCGACAGGCAAAATAAACTGGGTCAACTCAATCAACCTAGTAGGTTGAAATTAGGTAGAATCCATAGTATTAACCCAATAGGTATATGTAGAACCTATACATTATGCATGCTACCACCCTAATATAGTTTGTGAATTGATTCAAAAGGTCTAAAATGGAAACACAACACTATAAAGTAGAAAATAAAAGGAATGAATAATATTTTGGAGTTAACTAAGGAAAAAATAGGGAAATTTTGGTTAAACTAGGTTGACCAAACAACTAGAATGAACATAAAAAAAAAGTGTATAAAAGGTATAAAGAGGGATAGTATGGCACAAAATGACCAAAAAAGGCCAAGAGGGGACTGAGTAGGCTAAAAATAGGGTAAGTGAAAAAAAATAAAAAAATTATGCTTATTTTTTATTTAAAAATGTAAAAAGAATGTATTGTGACTATACATGACATGAAGGAATTGATACATCCTTTGGTGTTTCTTGGTTGCTAAGATGATGGAGGTTCTAGAGATTATTGAATTTGGTCTAGTTACCAACATGATTGGAGTGATTATTAGATATATATAGGGATATATTAGTATCCATAGGTCTAAGAAGTATAGCTAATAGGTGTAGGATCCCCATGCATTTAGATCTGTTAGTCATGTTCCTTGATTTTTAGGAACAATTGACTAACACCTTCATATGGGATGTGGATTGGGATATGATAGAGGTGGTGATCACATTAGAGGATGTCCATGCCATCTTTAATCTACCCATATCAAGATCAATGGTGACCATATGGATACCAAACAACATAGATGAGAGGAGAGAATTAACCATGTAGGTTATAAAATCAAAGATGATTTTGGGAGGATGGAGAGTCAGTATGGATGATGTGTATACATCATAGATTCTAGATATCTAGAATTCTATGATATGAATTGTGACATATTCGGTGCTATGCCACAAGTCAAATGGTAAGTTACCACTATTTATGGTAACCTTAAGAAAGATGATGCTAGAGGAGAGAGTTATTTATGATATAAGATATATCATATGGGTTTAGGTCATACATGATGTATATGAGATGATAGATGTTGTTTGAAGGGTAGAAGAGCATGCGACTAATCATATTCTTGATAGCTTAGATAGCTGATATGTTTCATATGTAATGGTTAGATGGTTACCCCATGCAATCGATGATATGTCACCTTGAGTATAGAGATTGAGAGATAACCAGGTAACATAGGCCATTCCCCATGTGCTATCACTATATTTAGTGAGACATATAGACATAGTGTGGTTTCCATATGGGGACATAGTGACTACATGGGTGATCTGACATATAGTTACACTAGTGATAGCTAGGATAGAGGCTATTAGACACTACACATGGTAGATGGAGTGACATATAATAACATGTGTTCCAAGATAAATGGGCCTACCTCATCTATTCATATTAATATTGATGCTCGAGTAGTGGTCTCAACATGTGAATGAGTCACGGGGGAGGAGAGGAATAGGACCATCAATAGTAAGACTAGTACTTAGACCATGCCATGAATGACCATGAACTATTTGATCATGATAGGGAGTAGAGCAAGAGGATAAGAAGGTAGAGGTGGAGATACCATATGTGCCACTACCAATTCTTGAGTAGGAGGAGATATGACCATGGGATACATGATGATAATGAAGGTAGTAAGAAATAGTAGAGATTAATGTCATTGTTCACGAGCCAACAAAGGAGCTAGAGGAGGGATGAATGATATAGAGATCACTTAGGTATAGGCTAAGATAGATGTGAGCTATGAGAAAGGGATTTAAGCTAAGGAGATAGCCTATAGAGGAGGTATTAAGATCTCACATAGATGGGGAGACTGTGCTAGGTTATTGTGTGGATGGTGAGACCATAGTAACCAAGACATAGACATATAAGAAAAGATGGTTCAATTATTATTGTAAGATTTTATTTGAAAGTAGAGATACATATTTTGAGATAAAATAGTGATCTAATATCCATATAGTGTGATTTTATAGGCATAATTGAGTATGTAGAGGATATATGGGTATCCCTAGTAATGGGAACACTTCATGATATCTTAGATGAGGTTCTACAACCATATGATCCTACTGCATTAGAGGACCCTAGTGTACCATTTGCCCTAGCTCAGGTAAGCTAGTTCAGACTAGCTTAGGAGATAGTAAGATAGTTATGAGTGTAGAGAGAGAGGTTTTAACAACTAAAAAAGATGGGTGGAGGTGATATGTGGGCATGTCAAGCCCTAACTGAGGAGAGAGCTATGCATCTATCCATAATGATGTAGATGACAAAGATTTGGACTCAATTGATGCAGTCATAAGTGTAGATAGTGAACCTACAAATATGGGTAGAGGGATTGAGATATTAGATGGCCTCCTTATATCATACTATTTAGAGGAGTCAAAATGAGGCATTAGTAGGAAGAAGGGCTATGCCATGGGATAGATAGGATGGGACCTAGCCATAGAGTTGGAACATTATATATGGTTGTATTTATTGTACCAAACTCATGAGATGTATATATATGGATAATTTTGGCATATTGTTGTTGGTTGTGTATGTTTTCATTATGGTTTATTCTAGTTTTTTTAATTATGGTTGAGGTTTTGGATGATTTGGATATATTCATTTCTAGTACATGTAATTTAGCTTTGTTGAATATGCTATATGAAATATATGACATGTGGTTTCTTTTCTAGCATTATGTAAGACACATGCAAAAGGATGTAGAAAAATGTAATCAATCAAGAAAATGTACTACATTATATTTGAAGATGGGAAATGTGTAATAATAAGAAATGAATAAGTATAAAGAACCAAGAAATGGTAAAAAAGATGGCAAAAAGGGATTTATTTATAAACCAAAGTGAATGATTTTTGCACCAAATTAAAACAAGTAAAATCATAATAATTCACACTGGTAAGTATAAAAACAATGTAATAAAATGAAATGTATGTAAAAGGGCATAAATGGTATAAAAACAAATCAATTAAATCAATCAATTATACTAAATCATTCTGTAAAGTTTAAAAGATAAACAAAATTGGCAAAAGATTGATCTTAAATTTATCACTATAATTTAAGCTAGGAAGTATGAAAAATTCAAGAAATCATTGTATTCTTACATGCACTCAAAAATTAATAAGATAAAGATATGAAATAGTAATTAAGTAAGAATAAAACACACTAAATCAAGCTAGGAAGCATGCCTATGATGTGTAACTTCATAATCAATCAAATCTTATCTCATATTTGACACATGTAATTTTAGATTATAACATGGGTATTTGAAAATTTTGTGAGGAATGTCAAGTCCTATCCATGGTCTTAAAATAAAAATCACAAAAAAAAACACCATTGGGGTGGAAGAGTTAGGAAAAATTAGGTAATCAAGGATGTGGATAATAGGAAAGAAAAAGGTGGTAATTTGTGAAGATGGTCAGGTCTTATCTATAGTCTTATAATGTAACTCACAAATGAAATCCCAAGGGGACTGATCATTAGATAAAAAATTATTTCTCAAGAGGAAATATGAGGGATATATGGAATGAAAAAGGGAATGTAAAAATAATGACTTAGGCATCTTATGAGAAGACCTTAGGAGATAGGAGGCATACTAAGGGAATGAGAAGACACTAAGTGACTAGTGGTCGTCTATGTACAAAGGAAACATATTCGCTATAGACATAAATATTTGTAGGAAAATAGGTGTGCTAATAAGATCAACTCATGAAATTAGATTGGTATAAAAAAATGAAAATAGACCTACCTTCCCATGATGTGTTCCCCATTCTTTAGGACCCTTTATAGAGTCATCGGTCTACTGTGAATATTGGGTACTTACATGAGAAAGTAGGTAGCAATAATTTTTTTTTTATTCTCCTCTTCTAATGTACTGGCCTATCGCACCCCAAAGGACTTTGGCTCTATCGTGAGGCAAACTATGAAGTTTGATCTTGGACTAGAAGAAGGAGATGTGCTTTGAATCATGTCATTTAATGTGATTAGAATTTTAAGAATTTTTTTGCCTTTTGTATCATTGCCTTTTGTTTAAATGATTTGGATTTTAACTTGTTTTTTTGTCTTTTTAGGATTCTTCCTCTATACGGATTTGGAATGACCAATCATTATATATGTAGTGATACACATGAATGAGTTATAGGCTATGGCTATAGGAAGCTAAGTAACCAAAGATAAAAACTAATTAGGACACTTAGGCTTGACAATGAACTAACATGTGATCTCAAGTGTCAATCATGTATATGTTTAGTTTACAAGAAAAAGAAGGGAAAAAGGAGATCCAAAAAGTAGACCATTTTAAGGAGATAATAGTGAGTAGGATTGTTTGTTAACTGATCACATGGTAAAAAGGAAAAAATGACCAAAGGGAATAGGGTTTGTATAGCCAAGTCAGAATGATAATTACTCATGAAAAATTGAGATATGAAAGAAAACAATAATGAATAGGAAAGAAAAGAGTTTTGATATGCAAAATATAAATGATAAGATAAGCAAGATATAATACAATAAGTAAGGTCACCATAAATGATAAGGAAAATTTTGACATAATGTCAAATGATATAATAGATAGATAAAGATAAGATTAGAGCACACATCCAACCCAAATTAAAATGCAAAATCACCATGAATGTGCTCATAAATAATAATAAATCTATCCACACACATTATCTAAGACATTAGATAAATCTTTATAAAGCTAGATATAAACTAATGCTAATGTATCATTAATATTTAATGAATATTGAGCAAAAACTTCTTTTCTAATCTCCTCCATATAAAATGTAGGAATGATTTATGGATTGTGTTGAGGAGGGAAATCAGGCAAAGGATGGTCAGGAGAATGCATGGGAGAAAGCTCTATAAGAGATGTAGGAATCACTGGTGGAGAAGCATCCATGAGTGAGGGAAGGTCCATGGGTGAAGGAATCATGGGTACAGGCACAAATTATGGTGAAGGGACCACAAAAGGTAATAGAACCACTTGAGATAGAGCTATTGGAGAAGAAGGAGATTTTTTGTAGGAATGACCTATGAGAGGAGTGGTAGAAGGTATAAGAATGGATATAAGGTGATCCTTAAGATTTTTTTGAAATATGTGGCAATGATAGGCATTATGGGTGCCCCATAGATGCCATAGATAATATACCTCACCACACTTAGGTAGATATTTATGAATTAACTTTGAGAGAGATATGGATTTGTTTGAAGATGGTGAAGAAGGATATAAGGTATCAATATATTATCACAACTTGAAAAAATGGGTAGAATAATGATTATCTATCCCTTAAAAGCAGCTGATACACTTATGAGTGGTTTTAGTAGAATCACTCATGGAAAGAGGTGTAATAGGAGTAGAAGAAGCCTAAGAACACTCATCAGCCCATTTTGTGGGTAGAGGATCCATCTTAGGTAAAGGAAGTAAATGATCACTAAGGGAGGGTGATGATGATTAAGGAATAAAACTAGGCTTAATTCAAGGAGTAATGGAATCAGAAATAAGGTAGGCTCAACAATAGTAGAAGTGAAAATAGGATAAACTATAGCAAGAGTGAGAAGAGGCTCAACTATAATGGGAGAAGAAGTGGATTTTGATAAGGGATTTAATAAAAGAGGGGTGAAACATACATAAGGTTTAAGGAGAGTTACACTAATCTTAGGGGTAAATATTCTACAGGGGTTAGGTACTTAGTAAAATGGTAATGCCTGGTCATAGCATGATTCATGAGCATATCCTACATGGATCCTCAAAAATTGGAGGTGTCAGTGTTATCTCTACCCTACAATAAATGGGAAAAAAAAACTTAATAACTATAAGTGAAGGAAAATAATAATATGCATGAAAATAATGAAGTAAAGAAGAATGATAATGGATAATCTTAACATCATAGTCTTGTAGAAGATCACCTAATAAATGATCATCTAAGGAATAGTCATCATCATAATCCAGGGTATGAAGGTCAATGACATAAGTAGGGATGACCTTATCATATGATGAAGTATGGTGAACAGAATGCTTAGTCCTGGTCAAGACTATAGGAATTTCATCAAAAGGAGGCTTATGAGAATGAGGTTATAATGAAGCAGGAAGCTGCAAGATGAGATGAGTTGAGAGATTAGAATTTTTGATATTTAGGTTAATCTCAATGGGCTCATCATCATCAAAATATAAGAAGTTAGGAGGAATGTTCCAAATGAGTTTGGGATGCATATTGTAACCTTGATTTGAATTGATGAGAAATTTTAAATGCTAAGACTCACAGAATGGAATGCTTGTCAAAGGCTCAAGAGTAGGAATCTTGAAAACACCATGATCTTGTAATTGTTTAAAATTTCAAGGGTTGGTGTCACCTTGAATCCTATAAATGACTCCATTATGAGGGAATTTAATGCATTAGCATGTGGAAGAAGAAATATCTCTTATATGGTGAGTCCATGACCTACCAAGTAAGATGTTATAAAAAAGGGGAAAGTTAAAAATCATCACCTTCACATAGATGGTGATAGGTGAGAAGGTAATGAGAATCCACAAAACCTAGAGGAGGAATTTTCTTTATATCATATCCTTGGTAGGTATTTCATGTATACTTGAGATTATATTCTAAATATCTAAGAGTCTTAATGAAATTGAGAGAAGTGACACATGTACCAGAACCCTCGTTATCCAATGCTCACTTAGCTTGGATGTTGCCTATTTGGATGCTAATAAACAAGGGAGGATCATCCATACAAAGAAAAATCTCATTGGGAGTCATAGAAGCTATGCTAAGTTTTAAGGAAAGAGAAGTGTTTATATTTTCATCAATGTTTATAGACATGTCTTCATATTTTTGTAATATACTATCTTCGGAAATAGATAAGGCCTTGCTAGGGGAGGATAAGAGACATTCATATTGAATATTAGCTTCATGAGATGATTTATATAACATGGATAAGTCCTCATAATTTTTAGGAATAGAATTTTTGATGGGAAATTAACAAGTTATACAATGGGATCCCACTCATCATAGCCCATAATAAAGCTGTTAGATATAGGTGCACAATGATTAAGGAGGTCCTCAAAAGGAAGAGCCGAAGTACATTGGATTTTTTTTTGATAAGAATGTGAAGGTTTGGGATAAGGTTTTAAATCATGTTGAGATGATGAAGTAGTTGGTTCAAGTTAACTTTTATAATTAGAAGAAGTGTTAGTAGAAGCTTGATTATCATTAGTATTGGAAGCTAATGGAAGGAGAATGGTAGAAATAGAATGGGAATTGTTATGCAAGGGAAAATCATAAATCAGATCATCAAAGTTAATAAGTTCATCTTACCCCATCTCATTTAAATGAGTTAGAGAATAATATTGGATAACATAATATACTCTAGATGAAGGAGGAATGTATATAGGTCAGGAATCAATGAAATCCACCACCCTTCACATATTAGTTGTGCTAACTACATTCTCTTCAAAAGTGGGATCAATAAGACTTTATGCATTGTTGGTGAAAGGGGTAGGGTTATCTTGGGTGTGTTGAATTGATTAATGATTAGGGAGATGATCTTTATAGATAACTAAATAAGCATTTTATTTATTTAAGGCTTGGGTTTTGTCATGTGTTTTATAGTCCTTAAAAGAAATCTCATAATCTTGTTGACATGATCTAATGATAGAATCATGATAAAAATTAGGTCCAAGAATAAAATCCATAGATAAATTATGAATTTTTCTATAGGTCTCATGATAATGACCCCACATATCATGAAACCAACAAAACTTTCTAGGATCATACCAAGATTTCATAAGATGAGTAGGGTCAAGCTCTCATGGAAGAGGACTAGGTAATGATTTAGAAATTTAGCTGAGGATAGAGGTTTGTGAACATTGATGTTATTTGTGAAGAAAAAATAGGATTAGTATATTTTTGAAAAGGGGGAACTGGTTATAGAGATTGGTTAGGAATGATAGCTTGAACATTATGAATGGTGTCATAAGAATTTGTAACACCATCATTTGTAATATTGAAATTTTTATTATTTAGTAACAGAAAAGGACCCATATAAGGTTGGGGTGGATTGAATTTATACATTAATGAATATTTTCCATTATATTGTTCAATAGCCTCCTTCAATGTATGTGGAGAGAGAGTACAGACCTGATATTGAAGCTTAAGAAAGAGGGCATTGGTAAAGAGATGGAAAATATTGTCATCAGCCATGTTATGTTCACATCTATTTCACAATGTATTCCATATTTAATAAAAGTCTTGAGTAGTTTCATTTTCATTTTTTTTTCAATTTATGAAATGGGCCAAAGTGTTCTTAGGAAGATCACTAGTTTATAATTATTGCACTAAAGCATTTACTAAATCCTCTAAAATAGTAATGGAGTGAGGTCTAAGTTGATTGTACTAATCTAAGGAATCACCTTTGAGGGTTTTGGCAAGGATCTCGGTAGCATCAAAGGTGTTTAATTTGACCCAATCCTTATAAATATTTCTAAATATTTTATTATAAAGGATAGGATCGATTGATATATTATAAGAAATTGTAGGTGTTATACCTCCTATGTCAATGTTAGCAATTTGAGTAGTAAGAGTCTCATTTTGTCTATGATTGATGGTGTTTTTTAATTAAATGAGGTTGAGGAGTGATATCACCTTGATAATCTTGAAGAGGAGGTGGGGGAACATTTTGGTTATGTGTGCCCTAAGCCATTGGTTATGGATGAGATTGAAGACTAAGAAGGTGGTTTGGCATTCTCATTATTTAATTTATATTAAAATATTTAAATGTATTCATTTTATTGAGAGTTTGAAAAAAAAGTTTATGTGTTTGACTAGCATTGTTAGAAGCATTAGGGTTGGCATTGGTTTTAGTATTAATGGTTTGGGGACCACTATTTGTGTTGATAGGAGCTTGAGAGGAATTATGAGAATGTGATGAACTAGTGGTAAAATTTTCTTGTGTATCAAAAGATGGACTAGTGAATGGTTGAGAGGAAGAAGAACTAGAAGCATAATTGCATTGGGTAGAAATTTAATCACTATTAGATGGATTAAAGATAGTGGATCTTAAGAGAGGCCCACTAGATGTAGAACCTACCATGTTAGTTGAGATACTAGGTATGGAGGTGGAAGTATTTAGAGAAGAAGAGTTCATAGTATGAGAAGGGGTCATAATTAAAAAAAAAGGTTGATAATAAAATAAAGTGGTACCCCTGAGTCTAGTTGAGAATGTAGGAGTAGGTGAATGAGGCTCTTCAACTTGACCACTAATCATAAGATTGTAAATGGTAGAAGGATCCTTTTCTTAATGTTGAGGAAATTTAGAGATAAAGAAGACCATTTTGGGAGTATACTCTAACTCAAGTTTCTATTCTAATTAGAAAAGAGGATTATGTTGTGAAGAGGTATTAGGAGGTGTCCCATAGTTCATTGTGTGAGTGGCAATATGAACGTTACTAACATCCAAGAGAGGGGCCCTACTCTGTCTATGGGAGACCCTATGAGGATTGGTAAGATTTATCATGTTTGTTGATTACAAATCAGTGTTAATATCAAGCATAAATTTAATGATGAAGGGAAAGGTATAGAGATGAGAAAGCAAAGAACCAAAAATTTATTAAAATAGTACAAGGTCGACTAGGTCAACCTAGCATAAAAATAGGGACTACAAAACTGTATAGGCTTGACTGGGTTAATCCAATGCAATATAGAAGAGATGGAAAAAGAGTTAAAAGGGGATATAGATAGTACAAGTTTAATTGGGTTAATCTTGTAGTGTATGGAGGCTAAAAAAAGGTATAGGGTCAGTTGGGTTGACCAAGTACAACAAATAGGAAATAAAAGAAAGTTTGTAACAAGTTGTGAATTGAAGCAAGATAATTTTTTAAGATGATCTAGAAAATTAAGAGTTAAAGGGAAAAAAAATAGTCAATTGGATCAATGTTGGCCAATCCAATTGAAGAACATAATAGAAAACCTTGCACTAACACTGGCTAATGCAAGTTTTTACACACACAATTGAGAAAAAATCAAGGAATCAACTTAAAAAGTAAATAACTAAATAATTGGTCAACCCAAGATGTTTTATTATATTACTAAGAAATGATTATAAATGTGATGGGAAGTTGGTTGTAAGCAAGGAACTAGATAACAATCTAAGGATGGTTTCATGTAGTTTGGTCTGAAAGGGATTGTAGTGACAATTATATATGCTTGGTATTAGGGCCTACCTACTCACTTCACTTACTAGAATGATAAGGGTATCAGGTGCTTAGCTAGAACATACCATTAACCATGTTTTATACTTGACCAGGGTATTAACTTGGCTTCCCCCCTTGGTGATAAAATTCAAGTACATTGTCTTAGGGTAGACAAATGTTAAAATGCTTGTTAAAATTATGTGTTTTGGCCATGTGTGCATAAATATAAATAGTGAAACTAAATGATTAATTAAAAAAATCCCAATTAGACTATGTGAACTATTCTAAGCATGTAAGCAACAATAAAATAAAGTGTGAACTAATTATTAGCATATAGAGATTGATTCTAACTTGAAACAAGCTATAGTGTTGACACTATATATATATATATAATATAATAGGGTTGACAAGGTCAAACCTATACTATCGAAGCAATGTCTAAAACTGAATAGGGTTAGCTAGGGTCAACCTAGTTATTCAGAGAACATATAAAACATAGAACTGGGTCGACAGGGTCAATTTAGTTACTATGCAAGAGAAATTTTGAAGAATGCAAATTATGAAAGGAAAGACAAAAAAGAAAGAGAAAAAGAGATATAAAGGAACCTTGGTGGATTAAAGATGCTGAGAATGAAGATTTATAGTCAAGAAACTTGGAATATGCTTAAAAATATTGTTAATTGGGTTGATTAGGTTGATCAAGCTTTGTATAATCCACTATTGAGTGCATGAAATGTATAGGGTCAAATAAGGTTGACCTAGTAGATAAATTTAGATGTTTTAAAGTATATAGGGTCAATTAGGTTGACCTAGTAGTATAAATTAGATGCTTGAAAGTGTATAGGGTGAATTGGGTTGACCTAGTAGTATGAACTGGAATTCTAGAATTTTTGAAACCTATATTGGGTCATCTAAGTCAATCCAATTGCCTGTTCCTAAAAACTTGAACATAAAGATTACAAATGGGTCAATAGAGTCGATCTCATATGACAAATATATGATAAAAATAATGATAAAAATACTGTGAAATAAATCCTTTTAAGGGTTAGTCTCACATCAAGTTCACTAGAATGTATGTAATTAAAAATGCATCATGTCTATAACTCAATCCTAGGTCACAGAAGATAGACAATACCTATACTTTTGATTGGTAATACATTTTTTCAATGGTAGCATGACCAATATGTGGATCCTCTAGACCCAATTTAGGGATCACTTGTCACAATACACCATTTGAGGTAGGGTTCTAAATCCTATAGTCCAACACAATCATGAAACAACCCTAAAAGAGTCCCAAGGTTTGATATTTCACTTAAGTCTAATAAACAAGAAATTAAATCTAATCTAGTGCACACAAAAGCTTGTGGTACAATGTGGGGGTTAGAAATAAAAAATAACTAAACTAAACATGTATAAAAGACATATACTCACATCAATGTATATAGAATCCTAATACATGGGAAAAGAAACACAACTATATTATCTATCTACTCTTATAAATAAGAAATAAATTTAGGAATAATTACCTTGAAGATGTACCCACTAAGCCTCTATTTCTCCCTTGGCAAAGGTTCTTCACAAGATATTTTTGTGGTATGTAAGAATAAAAAAGACAAATCAGATCTAGGCTACACAACCTATACATCAAAAATATTTCTCCACAAGATAAGATTTGTAACTCCAAATAAAGTATGAAAACCTAATCTTTATTCCTCAAATATAATGGTCAATAAGCATATTTTCATTCACACTTATTCTTATTCACTTATCTTCTTACAAATGGTTGGAAATGAACTTGTATATATAGGCATATCTTGCCCTATATCATCCCAAAAATGGTGGTTATATAGGGTCATCCATGGTCAACCCTGTATGTTTTTAGGGATAATTGACTAGGTCTGAGCTAGGTCAGTTGAAAGGGTAAAAAACCCAAAACATGAAAAATACGCCTAAACTGTATAGGGTTAACCATGGTTGACATAGTAAAATTGATATTCTAAAAGGGAATTAAGGCAAGAAAAGGAGGATATAAATAGGAAAGTGATTGGAATGGGTAGGAATGATAATAATAAGCTTAGGGTTAATGTTTTTAGGAGATGAGTGTGTATATGGAAAGTGGAAAAAGGTATAACAATTTTATGACGTACTGATGGTCTACCCACCCCTTCTTGGCACACCCCTTTAATCATGCAGTCAAAAATATTGAGACTCGATAGGTTCTTTCAAGATACAAAGTGTCAATAATCAATAAAATTTTGAAAATATTATGTATATACACTTTGTCAAGTTTTAAAACTTTATCATGTTCTAATAGACCTCTACACATCAAACTCCCAAAATTAGCTTCTAAGTTATGACTGTGTGTAGTATTTTGGTTTACTATAGGTTGAGGTTAGAAACCTATTTTTTTAACCTTATCTTTGCTTACCTCCCATCTAATAATCTCAAGGAAATATGATATGATCACTATAATAATGTTTTCAACATGACCATCCATCTTTCACCACTACATACCAAATAGAATTGTATTTTCTATTAGCATAATATAGTATGTCTCCTTAGTGATTATATATATATAAGTATTTTATTTCTCATATTTGGTTTCCTCTAAGGATATTAGGGTCATCTCACAAATTAATGAATTTTTATCTACCTTTAAACCATGATTTAATCTCTATATCACCAACATACTATATTTCCCCTATTGCATTGTAAGTTTTAGGCTTATTTGGGCCTAAAAAGTATTGTATCTCTTTAAACATCTTTAGTACACACTTTCTTGAGTTGTAAGTCACTCATATATCATTCTATTGACCAAATAACTCATCATATGTCAAGATGTGATCTCTAAGGCCTAGACTACAAGGATGTGGCCATTTACTCTTACAAAGACCTCATATACCTCTACAAATAGATGACAATTTGTTGAGTAGTGTCCCTTATTCAAAAATATATAGGTAAATGTTCACATTTGAAACTTTTCAATAGGCTAACTATGGATGTTGTTTGAAATAATCTTTCCAAATTTATTATGTCTTTCTATAGTATTCAATCCTTACCAAAAAGTCATTATCACTACATACCAATATTTATAGCCTCTTTAAGGCACATCGTCAATCCTTTTTACTTTGACTACTTATACATAAAAACCTATAGGTCTCCATTAGGTTTGATTGTAGTAAATGGTTTCACTATTTTTTAAACCTATCCCTATTATTAGAGATGATGGAAACCTTGAATACATTATAGGCCTTAAATAGATTTTATACCTATCATATAAATTTGAAATACATACAACTTGGTTCTCTCAAAAAACAATGACACTTTAAACTTTGAAGACACACATACTAAACATATACTCTACTTACACATGATAGAGAAAATATAGGTTTATTGTGACCTCAAACCATATGAATATATGATCAAATAAGGTTTATAAGACACATTGTAGTGTGAGTATTCATTTCAAGTATCTCTTCAAACCTCCACTACAACCTTTACCTAAAACTATCAAAACTTGTTCTATAGACCATCACTATTAATCATTTCTATCACAATGAGATGATTTTACTAATATCCTAATGTTAACATATGAAAAATAGTTGAAACCAACATGGAAAATAAGAAAATTCTCTACAAGATTACAAACACCTTTCATTCACATAGATCAATCAAAAGAGATGAGAAAATTGAAGCCATTAGGGATGCACAGATAGTTTGAAGGTACTAAAAATATTAATGATTATTCATGAAGTACATAAAACCAATCCTAAAACTATGGAAATGGAATAAAATTAAATAATAACCCATAATATCCACTAATTGCACACACTTCAACTCTCCTTCTATCTATAATGAAGGAAATCTATTGACCTATTTTGACGTGTCCAATAGAGTGATGAGAGAGAGAGGAACTAGTTTTTGGTAGTTTTTAACATATTAAAGCTTATTTACCCTAAAAATGACATTTGGTAATATGAACACACCCTCTTAAAGACTCCACATGTGCCATATGAGCTTATTTACCCTAAAAATGACATTTGGTTATATGAACACACCCTCTTAAAGCTTCTACATGTGCCATATGAGCTACATCAATCTATACAACTACCTTAAACTAACTTTTATAGATGATCTTATTGTTTATATGTTAAACCTATAAATTTTTCAATTTCAAACCATTCCTCTAACATATTCTTACATTTTGGATGTTATATTTCATCTTGAAACATTTTTATTTGATAGGAAACTATAACATTCACTATAATCATCAAAAGGTGGCCGAAAAGGACATTAAGACAAATAAAAAAATTGACCCAATTAGAACATGTTGTATGACCTTAAAAACATGACTTATCCCCACTCAAGACCATGGTTAACATTTGAAACTTATAATAACTGTATTAAAGTTTTAAAATGTAGGGGGGTTGACTTGATTTGACTTATGGGTAAAATTAGTCAATAATTACCTTTAGAGTTATATATACCTTTTGTTCATGTTTCTTTGATAGACATCATCAAATATAATTAATTCAAGATAAGTGATTACATTAATTATAAAAATGGATGAAAAATGCATACATGACATTAAAAATCTTAAAGTATAAAAAGATAGTATTAAGAGAACATGTGGAAATAAAGTTTGAAATTTTGAATTTCAAATTGGAGACTTATTACTTAATTATAATTAAAAGAACACCAATGTTGATAAAGAGAACAAAGGTATATTTAATCCTAATTGGTTAGTAATGTTTATGGTTATAGATAAGATGGGTACATGAGCCTATTGGTTATATACAATATAATGGAATCATGTAAGCAACCTTATGAACATCATGTTTTTTCACCGATATTATACATGATTTTAAATATTTAAAAAATAAAAAATAAAATTATATCCATATCATGACTTGAGCATGACATAATTATTATTTTATAGTATTAATATGTGTTATTTAAAAAACATTAGATATTTACATGCACATATGTATTTCATGGTATTAAATACATATAGGTTACACATGGACATACAAATGTTGGTTTTCCCTCTACCTAGTGGCCATGCCAATACTAGGGGGATTTTTTTCACATGTTTCACTATTAAAAGTTATATCATTATATGAACTTTTTACCATGTTGATATACCTATAATTATTATATATGCCTTTATATTGACTCATATATTACATAGTGATACATTATACACCCTTATACTACAATGTGACATTGCTATATATGGATGGTGTAGACTAGTTTTTTGTTCTATGCTCCATTTATGGTGTTACTCTTTTACATGATAGGATAATTTATGGTTGAATATTTTATGTGGATCTTGGACTTGTTTGATGTGACATATTTAATTTCCCTTATTTTGTGGAATTTTTATTTCCCCTTTCATGTTGCCCTTATCCTTATTTTTATGAAACATTATGTCTCTTGTATGTTTCCCATAGCTTTATGTGTGACACTATCACTTATGATTGTTGAGCCTATTGATATTGAGAGTTTCCATGATTTATATCATTAAATTTTATTATTTATTATTATTTTATTACTATTAGGTGTGGATCATGATTGTCTTCCAAGATCAAAGGTTAAAATTCTGATGTTAGTTTAGCTAGGTTTTGGATCCTATTCTTTGTATCCCCAATGGTGCAGGGGTTTAAAGGGGGAAACCCCATTACAAGGTTCTAATGGGATGAACCCCGAATGGGGGGTCTTGGGGATGTGCACCCTAGTGGAGATTTGAGGGCAATGCCCCTGAAGCAAATTTTTGATTAAAATTGACTTGTAAATTTGTGATTTTGTAGTCAATTTGGGCCATTGATTAAAGGTTTCTAGATCCAATAGTAGAGGTTATGTTTAGTTTTTATTTCCTAAAATGTATTGATACATGGATAAGATGAAAAAAATATAGGAGATTGTATATAGAGAGGAGGCAGAGAAGGTAGAATGGTGTAATAGGTTTTATTACAGGATTTGTTTATCCCTTGTATTGCTAGAAATAATATACTAGACAAGTTTGGTGGATGTAACCCATCTTGGGTGAACCATGTTAAATTTTGTGTCTCTTATTTTGTGAATGTTTGTGATTATTTTTATATTTTTGATTAATTCATTTCATAGTTTCTCTTGTATGTGATTTGGGGATAAATCTGTGTTTTAATTTTATCTTAACAATTACACTTTTAATGCATGTTTCATTAATACATCTATCTATACATGACACTTTAATTCCATATATTTCATATGTTACATGCATTCCTTGATTGATATATACATTAATATGATGAGATAGTATTCACATGATCAAATTATATTACAAGATGTTATCATTATACATGACATGGTATGGTTAACTATTATTTTGATATGAGTGACATATAGAATACATCCCTCATATCAAAATGGGGCATTAAATTGGGATTTTCATAGAGATAGAATCCTTAATGACTAAAAAATCATATTAGAGTACTTTTTAAAGAGATTTTAGAGATTCAAATGGTTTATATATTAGATGGTTTATATAAATGATAGATAATTACACATTTATACATATTGAAAGGGAATATGCCATGTATATGCAATCAAATTAGATATAATTGAGTATAAATTTATACACACTTGGTTGCATATGCATTGCCATATGCACAAAATTTTACAAGAATATTGTAACAAGTTTTCACATACATATACATTTGAGATAGGTTATAAATTTTAACACATATATGCATAACATTTTATATCTGTTAGTTCATATTTAGGGGCCATGATACTGGTCTATGTAAACATAAAAAATAACATAGTTATAGTTTAATGAAAAATGGTTGTCATTCCACTCCATACTTATAATATTCATTGGCATGATGGGGGCATGGAAATTTTCCATTCTCTTTCAATCATGAATTATTTTATGAATTAATTAAAATTACATTATCAAACATGTGGTCATGAGGAGGGAATGAAAATTCTTCATTCCCTTTTGATCATATTTTTTTCGTACATGGAGAAGACTTGATCAAACTAGAGTGAAATATTATAATTAAATCTATAATACATTGTAATGGTTGATTCATTTAATTTGGGTGAACCTTGCCTAATGGTTTTCTCTCTTTATTACATATTTTTTTGGGTTATTACATTACATACTTTTCCACATATTCACAATTTTGGGTAATTATCACCCAAACTCTCTATGTGGTTTAACAAGGAAACACAATTATTCAATGCTTCAAAAAGGAAGCATCATCTCTAAAAAGTTACAGGGAAATTAGTCTTACTCACATATACGTGTATTCCTTCCTTGATATTATAACTTTCTAAATTTTAAATTTCATATTTCACATTTCACATATGGATGTTGAATACTCAATTTTCATACAAGTTTTCATGGTGAAAAGTTTTACATTTTGAACCATATCCTAAAGACAAAGTGTGTTGTACACACTAAGGTACATTTTATCCTTTTACTATAGATATTAACTTACCATAATAAAGGATAATTTTTAGATAATAAAATATGGTATTAGGTACTTAACAATGACAATTTTGACACACATTTACTATGTATGACTTGAACACTTATATAAATTCCTAATCTTCCATTTTGACATACTTATATACTATATTATGTTTCAATCCTTCCATTATTATTTTTACTACTTAAAAAAAAATCATTGTATATTTTAAACCTATTAAATATCATACACAAACATATCTAAACTCTCAATTTAGTGTATATGTATATGGGTTTATTCTTCTAAATATTATTAATATTGACAGTTGATACTAACTTGATCTAGTAAATACCAACCCACTCCTAGAAATGACTATTTTATAAAATCAAAACCATCATTAGGGTTGTACCATCATCCTATCATGTTTATGGCATGATAAATTATTGAATCGTATCAATATATAAAATAATCAATATCTCATTCAAAAATGACTTGGTGCTTATATGATAAACATCCATACTCTATTGTACACTAAGAAAATACAACCTATTATTCCTAATCTATAATAATATCACTATCAAAAGTCACAAACCAATTCTAAATCACTAAAAATATAAATTAAAGAAATAATTTTCAACTAAAAAAGCCACATAATTAGTTTCATACATATAGTGAAGGATCATAAGTTCACAGACACACTAGGTGGAAGAGTTACATGTGGCTTGACTTCCCCCCTTGGAGTATTGGATACATAGTTAGTGGTTAATCATCATTTGTGGGTGATTGCGGTGATCTTGTCCCATTAAACTTCCCTAATTTTCATAATTTTCTAGACCTCATAATCATAACTAGGGTTTTAAGATAAAGGAGACTAAAATATGGAGTTATGTGCATACTCAAGATTTATGATCTCAAACTCAAAGCAATCAAAGATAGCCATAGGTGGTTGTACAATATTTTATGCAGGTTGATATCAACCATTTGGTTAGTATAAACCAAAAATAAATACTAAATCTTGCATAATTTACCCAATTCATATGGATAATAAATTTTGGAACCAATGAACCACAAGCTTATTTATCTCTAATTTTCACTTCTAAAATACATTCACAGTTAGATAGTCAACCAAAAAATCTAAGTATTGTGATATCTTTAGTACTTTATATATTTATAATATACCCTTATAAAATAATAATATTCAATCTAATTCTCTTAAATTTATATGTATTATTAAATGTCATATCATAATATTTGAATTACATTTCAATTTTTAATCTTAACTCGATTGATATCACCCATTAACCAAAATTAGGGTTAAAAATGTACCATAGCATACACATAGTAGTGGATGTCCTTGATGTCAATTATTTTATTCTAATTATTAAAAAAATGTAATGGTGTGCCACTAGTATAGGGTATCACTCAAAAATCTTAAAAAATATGTGGGTGGGCTTAATCTTCATGTGGTCCTCCAACTGGAGAACCAAAACTATGTGTTTATATGCCCAAACATGTAAAAAGATAGTTTCTTTCTATCCTCATACATGGTTTTATAATGAAAAATTTTATAAATATGCAATTATATTACATCCCCATGAATATATAGTTCTTCTTTCCTTGATATCCTAAATAAAATAATGTATATGATATGATATATAAATATCCCCACTATCTAAAACAATAAATGATGCAAGCAAGAAACATAATATTTTTTTCAAATGTATAACATTAGAAGTGATAATCTCTCCAAGTAGGAATATAGATTCATGTTCTATATATTGGTCATCCTTATCATGACCAATCATGCACATATGGGCATGACATACATACCCATGACCAACTATAACTTGGACCATGAATCCCTCTATAATAATATGAAATAAAATATTGTGCCACACATATTATAAGGTGATAGTAATCTTCCATATAGGAAGAAAAAACATACATGTATTATCATTCCACTACTCAACTAATGTTGTCATAAAATACATAACTTATAGTATCCATCTCAAACACCCCAAATGTGTAAGGCTTTATTGATCCAATGTCTACCAACCAACATCTTCCAAACCAATGTCACTCATGGCATCCACATCATGACCATATATATCTAAACTCCCTAGCATGCATTTAAAAAAAAATAAACACAATTGAAATTACATTATATTTAATTTATTACAATACAAATCAATAAAAAAAAATTATGGAATTGATTAAAATTATGATTAAATGCATAAGCTAAATATAACAATAAAATATATTAAAAGAGGTAAGAAGGATCTTAGATTTTTTCCTATGTTATTATAAGTTTTGAATGTCTAAATGGTGTGTATTTATAATATGTGAATGATTTAGTTATTCCTCATCCAATCTTATTATCCGTAGATCAATGCCATCAACTTGGGTTAGTATCAATAGTCAATACTAACCTACAATATTCATTATTCTCCCTACATAAGAAACCTACTATTTTATTTTAGGGCGATGAATTTATGTTTGTAATGCTTCTTTTCTACCCTTTATTACCTAAAAAATCATATAGATGTACCCATATGACCAATTAATAATTTCCCATAAGTAATATGATATCAAATGGGGATATCTGATGAAATGATATACTCTAAAATTTAATCACTAAGTGCTTGAAAATATATAATATTAATGTCCTTACCCTTATTTTATATATTATATATTTAGTAAACTATAAATCTATATATAATCATTCAATATTCTATTAATTAACTTAAAAATACTAAAAACACCATTCAAAGATCCCTATTATTATTATATACTCCTTTTATACAAAGCCTATCAATCTATTCCCTTTTGAGATATGATTGCATTAAGTTGAATAGGGTTACATCGTAGCCTTTTCCCATGCACTTCATGGGTAAAATTTAAAATTTGAGACACTAAATTATACCCGTCTTGTACTTCTATCATGTTTAGTGAAATATTAAAATTATTAGTTTATATAACCACATCAAGGTTTCTCCAAACACATATATTAATCACTTGGAGATCCCATTGCACACTAAGAAAAAAAACTATTCTTTTTAATTTCAATTTTTCTATAGTCTAAAAATCATAAGCCAAGTCTAAGGAAATTTTATTATAGGTAAAGGGCACTAATTATCAATAATATATAGTAATCTATCTAGTTTTATTCATATATCAAATTCAATATTCACACACTCATTGTAGGAGGGAGAACTACGTTGGCTTGAGGCCCTTTTGGGCTATGCAGGTAGCACTCAAATTATGTGAGGTTATTTTAGGATATTTCAGTTATTCCCATACCATTAAAATCCATTTTTTTAATATAATAGGACTAGGGTTTGCAATTTTGAGGTCTTTCACACATAAAAGTATGACACATGATCAAATAGTATACCCTAATAGGTAGGGCCATACACCTAGATTATAAAATCAATCACAAATCAACTAGGATGCACCCATAATTAAAGAATAAGGTCATTGTGTGACCTTGTCCTCTTGGTACAACCTTATCCCAACATATTTTGAGTTCCTTGTTTTGATTGTGATATATATCAGGTATACTTATAGTTCATTTATAACACCAATCAACCAGAATAGTCAACATACATTCATTTTGGCCTAGGTTTGATTTTTTTTGGTTAATTTACTATTTTTAGATTATTTAAAACTCTATAAATTCTATATTTCATGTGTGTGTGTGTGTGTGTGTGTGTGTGTGTGTGTGTGTACGTATATGTGTGTGTGTGTGTGTGTGTGTGTGTGTGTGTGTGTGTGTGTGTGTGTGTGTGTGTGTGTGTGTGTGTGTGTGTGTGTGTGTGTGTGTGTGTGTGTGTGTGTGTGTGTGTGTGTGTGTGTGTGTGTGTATGTGTATGTATGTATGTATGTATATGTATGTATATGTGTGTGTGTGTGTGTGTGTGTGTGTGTGTGTGTGTGTGTGTGTGTGTGTGTGTGTGTGTGTGTGTGTGTGTGTGTGTGTGTGTGTGTGTGTGTGTGTGTGTGTGTGTGTGTGTGTGTGTGTGTGTGTGTGTGTGTGTGTGTGTGTGTGTGTGTGTGTGTGTGTGTGTGTGTGTATACACATATATATGTATGTATGTATTATCTACACACACACACACACACACACACACACACACACAGATGTGTGTGTGTGTGTGTATCTGTGTGTGTGTGTGTGTGTGTGTGTGTGTGTGTGTGTGTGTGTGTGTGTGTGTGTGTGTGTATTCATGTATGTATAAATAAATTTTTAATAGCTTTTTTTTTTAGCATTTCATTGTTAAATAAAAAATAACATTAAACATTCTAGTGAACTTATATTTTATTTAGAACTCTACTTATGATTTTATTTATTTTTATCTTAGGGTTCCATACAAGTTTATGTAAATTCATCACACTAAAATAAAATAACCTTCCATCTTGGATAAAAATATGAAACCATGAGTTTATATTCTTCAACTTTAGATCTTAATTTTACACTAAATACATTTCCTCATCACCTTATATAATAACTAACAAAAAAGCTCTTTTTTTTACCTTTATTGAAATTTTTTGATCTTTATACACAAAATTATTTCAATTTTATTTTCTCGTTACTTCTGTTATTTGTTTATTGTTTTTATAAAATTTATTCTATCAATTTTAAAACTAGTTAGTGATAATTGTTATGGGATAAGTAGTTGTCTATTTTACTGACACCATGGTGTGAGGGTTACTACCCTAATATTGAATCCATTATACACCAATAAACATGGATTTAAGTTTTTACTTGAATAGTATATTGGAAACACATAATACCCATTATTTATACCATAGGAATACTCTTTATCCATTTGATTTATGGTTCACCTGAGAGGATCATATTGACTACGGAATTTACTCTCACTATATCCTCAAAAATGGGATAATGGGTTACATGCATGGTTTAGCATTTATATTTAGTGTTATAAAATATTGGGCTAACAATAATTAATAAATGATAAAGTATTCTTTTGAGCCCACATAATCATTCAAATCATTTCCTAGATCACCCTTTATAACTTTTTTTTAATTGTAGTATATCCGTAATGGGATCACGGTTGAATGTTTCTTTCATATGTTGCATATCATTATGTAGTTAATTGTTACACCTTGTCTTACCTTTCAAAATTTTATTAAATAATTTTTACATGGATTCTATGTCAAATTAATAGAGAAGATATGTTAAAAAAACCCAACCTCATGATATTATATTTCACATGGTTTTTATACTACGTCGTATCATTTTTATTCTCTAATAGATTTTGTTGAATATGAAACAACTTGGAAATAAGAGGAAGAATATGTTATACATTTCATCAAATCTTAAACTTCAAATGATATCCTATTGATTACCTCACACCCTCTTGAAGTGTGAATTATGACTCTTATTTAACAACCTAATACTCATTAAAAGTTTACTGAAATTAATGAAGAAAAATTTATTCAATATCTTTGTGAACATCCATAAAAAGTTTATTCCATCTTATATATTACTAATAATGAAAAAAATTAAGTTTCCCAAGTTATCTCTTATAATATTTATATTTCCACTATTGCATCCATTCTTATTTATTCATCTCTAGTTACATCCATAGTAACATCATTTATTTGTTAACATCAATTGTTTTCCATCACATATCTATGTCTATGCCTAATCATGTTACTTATACTCCTCTAATTACCTCTAAAAATACAAATCTTTAGCATATATTTCTTACCTTACAAGCCAATATATTTCAAATTGATCAAACCATTTATCATAATATCCTTGTTACATAAACCTTTGGCACTTGAAAGTGCATCCTATCCATTATCAGTTGGATTTGTGGATCTTAAGCTTCCTCTATATGAAGGAAAATATGATCATTAATATCATTTGTGTGAATTCCACATAGCTTGTTTAAACTATGTAGAAAATTTAAAAACGTTGACAAACCTTTTTCCAAAAAGTCTCAAAAATATGGTCTTAGATGGTTTTATGATCTTCCTATTTAATTAGTAAAGGATTTCAATCCTTTTTAAAATCATTTTTAACATAATTTTATATCAACATTGATGAAAAATTATCATATTCTCAAATTGTAAATCTCAAAAAAGGGACCAATGAAATAATCAATGAATATATTCTAAGATACAAGATTATGCTAGGAAAAAGACAAATTAAATAGCTAATAATGAGATCCAAGATATCATCACTAAAAATCTTCTATCTCTACTTAAAAAATCTATTGTTTTTGATAAGATTGAATATACAAATGATCTATGCCATATAGTTAAAGAGTTTGAATTCAAATTAATTACTTTGAATAAGCTCAATTATAATACAAATGATCTTTCTACTTAAAATGTTAAATTTCAAAGCAATCCAAATTATAATAGCAAAATTAATGAATGTAAGAATGAAGCTAATATTACAGCTAATTATATGTCACAACCAACTCAAAATACTAAATTACAATCTCCACCAATGAGGAAATTTTCAATGTTACCTTCACCTCATCATTAATTATTATAAAATAACTTAAATGTAATGTCATCACTCTTCCTTCATCAATGTAAGTAGACATGTCTAGACTGAAATATAAAACATTTTATGGAAATGAATATTCTGAATACCATAAATGTATTGGGCATTGAAAAAATATATGTTTAAATCTCAAACATGAGATTCAATATCTCATTGATGATAACATTATTGATATTGATGCACATGTTAAAAAGGCTAAACCACAAAATAATGATAATTTAAAGATCAAAATGTACAAAGATCCTTTTCCAAATTATGAAGAAATAAATAATAAGGATGATTTTGAAGTACATTATGCATATAATTTTCATCCTCCTCATTCTATATATGGGAATCCACTTCATAAAATCATTGGTATAACTAAAACTGAACAAACATCATGTCTTATGACTAAACTTGATGATAATAAAGTTTTTAATGATGATTCATATAGACATGCACTCTTTATTTGATCATGTGATGATAATAAATGTATACATAGTGTTATGATAAATAATGGACTGAGTGAAAATGTGTGAACCATAGAACTCTATTTTCTTAGTTATATAGAACAAGATTTATAGGATACTTATATAGTTGTCAAAGAATTTTATGGTCATACACATGATACTCTTGGGTATATAGTGTTACCCTTCAACTTGGGACTTATAATAATGTTCACATCATTGTTAGTTATACTAAGCACATGGGTCTTTGATATGCTATTATAACACACTTAGATACAAATATTAGAGTATTACTTATACAATGCATAAATTTATCAAATAAATCCATGGTAATCAAGTGGTCAAAATTATAAAAATCCAATATGAATATCCTTTTGAACAAATTATATTTACTCTTCTTATAGAATTTTTGGAAGTCATATACATTGATCAACATGGTAATGAAATAGTATATAGAAATACACAAGAGCATATTGAAAAAATAGTCTCCCCATACAATTATTAGCATGATACATTCGCACATGAGAATAATAAGTTAGTTATAATTAACATGTCATAGTGTCATAAGTATAAAGTGACACCTAAAAAGAGGTCTTAAGCATCACAGGTTACTCAAAAAGCTTCAAAATAGGGATATGTTGTTACATATTATCCATCTATATGGGTATATCAGTAGTGATTTAGATGGTTATATGGAATCTTATGATTCTTATTCAAATTTAGAGGTATATAAAATTATCACTTATTCTTCGTAATAGTTAATTCCTTCATACCATGTTATGAGTTATGCATACATGATTCTAATTATATATATATATATATATATATATATATATATATATATATATATATATATATATATATATATATATATATATATAATTGTCTAACTACATTAACCTTCCTCTTTACATATATTTATTCTTTTACTTCGGTGTTAATTACTGTATCATAACTTTCAATCATTATTCTAGATCTTGGATTGTTTTTTCAATTTGGTTACTTTCCCTTTTACATTTTTAAACCTATTTGAATAATCTACAACACCTATCTCACATTGCTTTCAATACTCAATCTTTATGGCAATCCATTTTCCTATTATTTCTTATCTATCATATATGGATTCCTTTTCAAATACATGATCACCTATAATTAATCCTATATTTTCCATTATCACACATACATGTTTTCCCATTTAGGGGGCATGTATATTCTTATCCAAATTTATGCTATATTTATATGACTCCTTTACACATTAATTTGGGTCATCTTCATTACCTTTTTATTTCCACTATATGCTTTAACACCTTATTTTGTATTGTTTTAATCCTTCATTTTCATTATATTTTTAAACACTTTATTCTTATTAATTTTAAAATATTTTCAATTCAAATATTTCAAAAATTCAAAAAAAAAAAAGTGTTTTAAAAAATATATAAAAATCAAATATGTTGAAAATTTGAAAAAATCTAAATATAAAAAAAAAAAAAATCAAGAGCTCTAAATCATTTTGATTATGTTTTTATTACTTATTTACATATGTTATTTATTATATGTTAGGTATATATCATATTCCAAATTTTAATATAGTATGGTTTTCATAAGGTATGAGTGTGATGCAAGACATACTATTACATGGTTCTTTGATGTTAGGCTTCCCATTTTACCCAACAACCTTTCTAAGTTGGGGACATCTCTTTTTTCTTTGTGAACATTTAAAAATTTTGTATCTACCCATAAATTTTATAATATGTTTAGTTAAATTTCATATAAATTCTTTTCTAATCACTCAAAATTTACATTATGTTAAATGAAAATGTTATTTGATAACAATGACATGGATAATTATGGTTGGTGTAGACTAGTATAATTTACTCTATGCTTCTTTCTTAATTTACTACATGATAAGTTAGAAATTAGTTGCTTATTGTGTGTGGTCATTGTAATTTTATGTATAGTATATACATGTTCTTTGTGGAATGGTATTCTCATGATAATTTTGTGTGGCCCTTAGCCTTGTGTGTTTATGAGATATTCACATGTCCCTTGTATGTGAACTTTGGGTCTTTAATGTGACATTATATGAAAATTGTGTGACATTGTATGTCATTGGTTTTTATTATGGTTACATGTCATATCATGCATTAATTATATGTTTTAATTTTAATTTTGTGCTATGATACATATCATGCACATATTCTTTATTTGATTCAATCCTATGTATAACACATATTTTCATACATGAGTTAATGTTATATTCAATATTATGATGTACTCCAATTCAAATGTTCAAAATGATACTATGTTATTATATATTTCACATATATTTTATTTTGAGATAAGTTACTTTCATGTTACATCCCTAATCCTAAAAGGGGGGAATCACA
Organism: Torreya grandis; assembly: GCA_037957365.1. Classification (NCBI taxonomy): domain Eukaryota; kingdom Viridiplantae; phylum Streptophyta; class Pinopsida; order Cupressales; family Taxaceae; genus Torreya; species Torreya grandis. The sequence goes on along the minus strand of JARHVA010003468.1, from coordinate 1,436,858 downwards.
ATAGGCTTGTCTTGAGAATTCAAACCTCATGAGTAAAATATTTTATAATTATGATATTATGAAATTTTTATTTTAAAATAAGATTTATCCTTTTCATAGTATGCTAGCATGTGACATGCATGTTCACCCATTCCTATAATTTGATATAAATTAAAATATACTTAATGTATATGCATGGGCATGTAAAATATACTTAAAAGTTTAAAGTTTCAAAAGTTACAAGTATAATTGACATTAAATATCAATTCATTATAGTACAATAGGCATGATGTTCATTCATGTTAAAGTTAATACATAGATATTTATAATTTCTCAAGTTCACAAGTTTCTAATTTTAAAAGTTTAAACTATAATATATATCCATATGTTGTGGTGTGATTTAGATTCATGTTACAAATGGGCCACATTAGAGTATGGTAGCACTCAATGTCTATGCTTTCAATTTAGTGAGCCATATTTTATGGTTTCACCCCTTATTAAGTTGCAAATTAGTGAGTTAAATTATGAGGTTCCACCCTTAAATTATCTTATAGAGTAATCTACATATTCAAATGATATTTAAGCATACAATATTTATAACTCAAGAGATTTCAATGGTTTTCACATTGCCACTTGGTCACTCTCAATTTTCCATAGGTGTTTAGAATTTATCCAAATTCCTTAACGAGGGGGCACAAAAATTTATCCAATTTCAATTTATATGGAAATTATATTGCATAATATTTTAGGTGTATACTCTCTTTGATTTATATGGAAAGTTTTAGATTTTTTTCAATTTTTAAATATGGAAAATAACTACTTTTATTTTTATTTTTATAGGTTTTACATCAAAACATATTACATGATCAAATACATACTTAGGGTTGTATTTAATTTAATAATTTATATTAATTTAATCACTAGAATAAAGTGGGATAAAATGTAAACACTCAGATTTAATCATTAATTATTTGACAATGTTTAATCTTGACATCCTTACCCTTATTTGGATTATTATCCACTATATTAATTTGAAATTTATATGAGAGAATTCATTTTTTTTATTGTATTAAAAATAAGAGAATAAGTTATATGTCCCTATTTTTCTTAAAAATTCATGTTAAACTAGTTCCAACAGTCTCTACCCTTCTAGGATAGGACCATACTAGGTGGGATAGGACCACATTGTGGTCTTGTCGCCTACAAGCCAATAATAAATTTTGAAATTTAATAAATAAAATTTAAACCCTATCATTATTTTATAAAGGTTGGTTAATTTAAATAATCAAAATATTCCTCCATATAATCACATCAATACTTATCCAAAAACATCTAAAAATCACTTGGTAATTTTACTACACACTGAGCAAATGAGAACTATTCTTTCCACTTTTAGTTATGTTGTATTATAAAATTCATAAGACAAGTATAAAGACATTTTTTTAGTTAAAGGGTATTAATTATCAATCATTTAGATAAATATATCTCATTTCACTCATGCATTGAATTCAAGATTCACACAAACACACTATACGAGGGAGAACTACATCAGTTTGAGGCCATTTTGGGATACGTATGGAGCAATAAAATTAGAACGAGTTTTATAATGATAATTCATATATGAACCTAACTTATTTTTACCTTTTTTAAATAAGTATTATATAAGAGAGTATCCAAATCACACAAGGAGAAAATACTCTTTAAAATAGACCAATTAATGAATTTATATTCTATAGATGTTCTTATAAGAAATATTGAATCTAATCATGTGATAAATATAAAAATTAAAAATAATAATATTATAATAATAGATATATTAATGAGAAATTATACTTATATTATACACTAATGTGCATTCATATATTATTAAGGAAGGTGT
>JARHVA010003468.1:1395000-1432500 GCA_037957365.1 Torreya grandis | reverse complement strand
AATTACTAGTTTACAAGAAATAAAATGTGTATCATGGTGTGTACTACACACCTTTATTTGAATGAACCCTAATTTAATTTTATTTATGTCTACCGCCTATAAAAAATATCATTTTAAAATTTGAAATAGTGCATATAATCTAAAAATGAATAATTGAAATTGATTGAAAGAAAAAGAGCATGGAAGGAGTACACATGTGTGTCAATGAAACCATGCTTCCCCTTGATAGTTTTCTTTGATATATATATATATATATATATATATATATATATATATATATATATATGTGCCCTATCTATTGGATTATGTGTGCCCAAAGGTGAAATATACTATATATAAGTGAATTTAAATGATATATCTTGTAACTTGAAAAATATTTTCCATGGGTTTTTATTTTAATTATTTACATTTATAATATGGTTGATTTTATGAATGATATGGAGATATAAAAGAATAGGTAAATATAACACCATTTTTCAATTGATTGAATGAACTTGAATATGTGTTTGCTTAGTATTTACTAGATGAATAATGAGTTGGATTTTAATTTTTATTTATACAAAAAAAAACTAAAATATTCACAATGGTTAATGAAATTTATTAGGTCGACCCATACATATGAGAAGATTTGTAAATTGGAATGTTTATAAGGCAAGGATGTTTATGTTGGATATAGGATAATAGAGTTGATGTTATTATCTAAGACTAAATACAACTATCTAGGAAGATAGAAGGTTGTTAGATCTCTAAAAATGAAATTTAAGGATAGTAATAATAATACTAATAATAATAATAATAATAATAATAATAATAATAATAATAATAATAATAATAATAATAATAATTCAAGTGTGTTATGGGCCATATGGAATATGGATAATCATAATATCAGGGGCAGACTACAAGATAAGAATCTAGGCCTAGTAGGATGGTGAAGGCAATCCTATTTGTTGAAATTAATAATATAAATAAAGGGTAGGATATTTAGTGACATTTTTCAAGTGTAAGAAACTATTTTGACATATAAATATATATTTAAGCATCTACATTTTCCTCCCTCTAATCTAGTAATGCATAAGGATGAAATTACTAGTTTACAGGAAATAAAATGTGTATCATGGTGTGTACTACACACCTTTATTTGAATGAACCCTAATTTAATTGTATTTATGTCTATCACCTATAAAAAATATCATGTTAAAATTTTAAATAGTGCATATAATCTGAAAATGAATAATTGAAATTAATTGAAAGAAAAAGAGCATGGAAGGAGTACACATGTGTGTCAATGAAACCATGCTTCCCCTTGATAGTTTTATTTGATAATGATGCTTATTTGTTTAATTATTGAATATAGGTTCATAAATAAATCTTGGAGATTTGAAGAGGCAAATTTGAGGGTGATGAAGCCCCCAATATGCTATCAGGGTTAGTTATGCCAAGTCTATTGAGAGTTCAAAGTCTTAGTCAAACAATTCAAATGTAACATAGTATATTCAATATCACCTCGTTCAAATGGTATAACCATATAAACCCAAAATAATATAAGTAGTGTCAATTTCATGAAGATAATAAAATATCAATCTCATAAATAAAATAAGCCAAATTTTATAGGAGATAAAATCTCAAATGGTGTATCTTGATAGACTTGGTGCATGAGTATTTGTATAATTCAAATAATGTTTCTATAATTTGGTAAATTTATATGGCATATACACCTAAAATGTGTCTCAATTTGAATAATATATCAAAATTTAACCTTTAAATTGTATAATATGTATTAAAAAAATGTAAAATCCTATAAAAAATTATAAGCTAAATGTATACAATTTTGTCCCATGTGTATATTTGAGTCATGTAAAATGAATCAAATTCTATAAATTTTGTCACTGTATGTATGTGGATTCATATCTCCATGACATGCCCCCACTAATATGCCCCTTTTTTCTAGGTGAGGGAATGAAAAAGTGATAGTCAACTTATCTCACAAGAAAAAGATAACTATGTTGTATCTATGTGAATCATGTACTAAAGAATCATATAGTAGTGTCATGTCAAAGTATATATATCAATGAAACTCATAGTATGCATACATAATGATTCCTAAGATGCATGGTGTGGATCATGGGCATTTTGATAAGGTAATAATATTAAAATACAATCAAGAACACATACAAGATCACTCAAAAGTTAAGCAATGAGGGGTACAAAGAGACCATAAACAATTAATATGTTAAAATGTTAAACACTCAAGATGAGGGCATATGTAAATGTCCACACACTAAATAAACAATAAAAATTTTGGGCATTGTGAATAAAAATCAAGGAACATGTTCCAATGTTCCATAATCAAGACAAAGAAGTAAACATGAAAAACACTAAATTAAGCCATGTCAATATATTAATTAAATGAAATATGGAAGTAACTAGTATAGGGATATCATACTATTCCCTGCATACATATGTTATTAAAAAATGTCATTAGAATAACATATAAAAGTATATTATCTAAGGTATTAACATGAGTATAGTCATTTGTAAATGTCATTATATAATATCAAATGGAAATGATCATAAAATAATATGACCTATGATTATATAGAAGCAAGATGCTACTAACATAGTATAAACACATAATATTTTTAAACTTTATTAGTTACTGATGTTTTCTCTCTTGTAGGAACCCATTAAATCTTAATATTTCTAAGTGAATGCCTTAAAGGGTGCAACAAGAAATGGGTTTTTATAAATTTGGTGATTCACATGATTTTTAGCCCTTAGACCACCACCTAAAACAAATACAAGCTATTCCTATCTGATTACCTAAGCATTAAAACTCACTTATAGATTTTATTAAGTAGTTAACCACAAAAAATATCCCTACCTGAGAAAAAACCCATTTTTATTTCTTTTCCTATGATGTCAAATAGATCACCCCCTTTCTGGGATTTAACACATAATATGGAACTATGTTGATCCAAGTTGACATAGTTCGAGACCTAACAACTCTATTTCTAAACTAACAAAGTTGACTAGGCAAACTAAAACTAAATTCTTGAAAGGGTTTATGTTAAATCCATGTATATAAATACCCCCTCAAATTCATATCTAAATAGAGGATCATTTAATTTTATGTCATTATTTCTTACAAATCTACTTATACAATCAATAGGAGGTTTTATTGCTCAGGTTTTTGCCTTGGAGAAGTAGCACTTTCCTTGTGGATGTCTTTGATGCATAGTAAAATTCTTATAACCTCAATCTAATTTGTCTTTATGATCCTTACAATCATAAAAACACCTATTTCAGAGCACCATTGGCTAAGGGAGAGATTTAGGCATGACAAGTTCACTTCAATAAGGTAGGTATATTCCTATCCCTTCATATTTTGATAAGTAAATGTTGTATAACTAATGGATTGAATTGTATCTCTCCTTGATTAGATAATTTATATGTTATTTTTGTATGTTTATTATCTTCTCCATTTGTCCCACAATATTTTGTGAGCACTAGATTAGTTTTCATATGCATTTACTAGATTAGCTTGCATAGTTGTCTAGTAGATTAGATTGATTAATATTACTATAATTATAAGGCCTAGCTAAGGTTATCAAAAAATAGAAATTGACTTGGGGCCTTAGAAACCTCGCATTTATAATTATGTGATAGTATATCCCTTAGTTTAGGTTTATTAGATACATTATTGGTCATGACCCTAATATAAAAATATTGTCAATCAGACTTGTTAGTTGATTACCTTATCTAAGATTAATATTATTGAATAGGATAAGTTATAGATTTATTTATTTTTGATTTCATACATTTTGGTGAACTTGATTTGAATATAACCCTTTTATATTTTTATTTTTTATTTACAAACAACTAAATCAACCCTTTCAGCCTAATTTAACACTCTCTACACAAGTTTTCATACTCCATCAACCTTGTTGACTTAGTTCAACTCTATGTGCATGTTTTTATAGTTGCATCGATCCAATTGACCTAGTTAGGGCATATTTTTATAGGTTTTACAACTAATTCAAACCTATTTATCCTATTTATATTTATGTGCATGGAATTTATAGTATTATAAAATTAGATTAATCCACTTGACCTATTTTATTTTCCCACCTTTAAGCATTTAACTGAATCAATCTACTTGATTCTTCTATTTTTTGCATGTTTTATTTTACAACTACATCTATCAGATTGACCTAGTTCTATTTTTTGACATTTATCAAAAAAATTATACTAATTCAACTAGCTTGATTTTTTCTAAATATTATATCTTTTACCTCTATAGGTTCAAATTTCCACCTATATAACATAGTTTAAAATAACTCAGCATCTTTAGGAAAACTACTATATTGAGTTGGTTGACTCTATATTATTTTTTAGGTTTACTCTAACCATATAATTAATTTATTTGTGTCAAATTTTAAGTAAATTCACCTTTTTGATATTTTTAAAAATTTAAATTTCAATACTATCTTTACCAATTTTTTAGTTATATAAAATTATACCTTTATAGTCAACTAAGTTGACTGAATTGGCTTAGTTTTGTATCTAATTTTTTCCCATTAAACTAAGTTAATTTACTCAAAAATGTTAATTCTATATTATCTTCCAATAGACCTAGTTGATCAATTAAACTTTATTTTTTTATGTTTATAAAACTTGGTCTACCAGGTTGACCTTACTCTATTTATTTTTCTTCCTAGTTCAAGAAAAGGAAATTAACCTAAATTTTTAATAAATAAACTCATTTAAATTTTCAATTGGATTCTTATTTATTTAATTTATAAAAAACTACATATTATATTTCAAAACTATGATTCTTTCTCTTATTTTTCACTTTGGTTGGATTTCCCTACAAATTGTGTACTAGAAGTTTTCAAACTACTTAGATATCATAGTGAAGTGATAATCAATACTATATTTATGGTAATTATCTATTATTTAAATATATCATTGCTTGAGGGTTTTACTAAATACTCATATCTATAGTATAAACCTAAACATGATCTTTAGTTTCTACCTACCTCATGGTATTTTATAAATGCCTAAGATTTCCTTATTGATTGAACCTTAAGTATCCATTAATTTATTTATTTTTGTGGTGCATTGATTAGTGGTTAGAATCAAAAACATACTTTTATATTACCCTTTAAATCGGGTTTAGTGGGATATGGGAATGCTACTTCCTCCATGGTTAGTTATTTGAAATATTGAGCCAATACTATCTAGCAAACAAATAATTATCTTTAGAATCCTACAATTTCAATTAAAACATTTAGTATGAATTTATAATCTTATTTTTGAATAATTAATTAAATATTAAATTTTAGTCTAATTACCTAATAGTTTTTATTCTATGTTGTATTATAAACTTGTATTAGCCAACATTGATACAAGTTTTGTGTTGTGTGTTACAATTAGATTGACCAACTTGATCTAGTTGCTTGTGTGTTTAGTTATATTTTATTTAATTAAAGATAAATCATCTAGATTCAGACCATTTTAAAATTTACCTAGATTACAAAACTAAGGCAGCTAACTTAACCAAGATTATTGCAAACTATTCTATTTTTCTTCCTACATAACTCAATCAACTAGTTCGACCCTATTTATTGCAAAATTTTATGTTTTTCATTCATTTATCTTTCCTCATAACTATGCCAACTAGTTCAAATACATACATCTTGGCTTATTTAGTTATATCTTAGATTGTTTAGATTTCTACAGTTTAGTAAACTACTACATCAACCTTCTCAAATCTGTATTAGTTGGTCAATCTAGTTTACGTATTATTTTATCACTTGCTTGTTCAAAAAGGCATTGACCTATGTAACTACATATTAATTTCCCAACATATTTATTTTTCATACCTAAATTTTGTTTGGTTGATCCCATATAATATTTGGTTGACTTAGTCTTATTCCAATAATTTTTTCCATTAAACACATCTTGTATATTCTTATCTTTCTTTCCCCCTTGTTTAAATATCATGAAATCACCTATCAAAATATTTATTGATAACCTTAGTCCATTTATATGATACATGGGTTTCTCTTTTTTACCTACCTTAGCCACCCCTGAAGATAATCCCTCATGGTGCACTTTTCCCTATCCTTCTTATATTTATTTTAACATGGTTCAAATAATCCAAAGTGATGCTGTAGATGTTTATAATCCATTTCACACTTCTTAGGATACTACTTTATCCAAACTACCTTATTAAACCATTGGAGAAATCAATACAAGATTAATGAATAATACCATAGGGAATCCTCCAATAGGAAACATCACTTCTCCTAATAATGGGAATGTTCCTCATACCAAAACTAACATTCCTCCTCTTAAAAATCCTAATATACCACCTTTAAATACTAATAATCAAAATACAAAAAATTATACTACTCAAATTATTGCACAAATAATCCAATAAATTAATGATATGCAAACAAAAAACACCTCACAAATGATGAAAGTACAACATCATTTATTACAAATTATTACTCAACTTCCTCTTACATTATTTCAAAATAGTCAAAATTTTATTCTTCCTCTTAGCGATGCAAATGGGAATATCATTTCATAACTCTTTAATGCATAATAAAATTCTTCAAAATATCCAAGATGAACCTTTAGCTCATTTCATTGTATCCATTGATATTGGAAACATTTATCCACCTATTAAATATTATGGAACTAAAGAATTTGCATCTTTTATTAAGGCATTTGGTAATCTAAATGGATCCAAACAAATAACTTTGTTACTACCAAAATTCTAGTTAAAACAATTATAGGTGATATTTTAGAATGGTATAATCCTCAACATTCCATTACATAATTAGAAGATTTGGTTAATTATTTAGTCAAGAAATTTCTACAAAACTATCTCGTAGAAAATTGTCTTATTCATTTTATCAATGCTAAGTAATCAACCTTTGAATTAGCTCATAATTTCATCAAATTATGAAAATCATTAGCTCATAAAGTAGATCATAACATGAATGATGATAATCTCTTCGAATTATTTATCAGTGATTTAACACCTTCACTTTGGTAGGAGGTTTGAATTTTTTTCTCTAAAAACATTAAACAAAGCATTTGATCAACCTAAAAGACAAGATTTCCTTATGAAATATCTGGATCCAACTCATAGATCAAACAAGTAATCTTTCCAAACTTCAAATAATGCAATTACAAGTACTACAATTACAAGTACTAATCTTTATAAAAAACATGATAATTCAAAGTACATAATCAATTTTTTTCCCATCCACCATTAACTGTAGCATAAATGAAGTAGTTATTATCTCCATCTAAACCCTTCACCTATAATAATGCCACACCTTTATGGTATGACCCTAATAAATTTTGTTAGTTTCATGCCAATGTGGGTCATTCTCATGAAACATATAATGTATTTGTTATTTTTTTTTAAATTTTATACTACGAGACATATTTGACCATGATGCTAAGATAAAATTACATCATCATGATTATGAACTTAACAGGGGTAAAAATTTATTAAAAAAATGGAAAAACCGGATTACAAATCATTTTCCTGGTTCACCAGCTGAACCATCTCCTGATACATACTAGCTGGGAGCATTCTCAGATCAATAACGCTCCACATGGATCCATTTTCCGAAGCCCATTTGGCAAGATGGTCAGCAACGCCATTCCATTCACGCGGAATATGTTTGAAAGCAATGGAATTCAAAGAAATACTTAACTGTTTGATCTAAAGAACAATGAGATTAAGATGCCAATCCACTTTACCTGCCAATTCATTGTTCAGCAAATTAACCACAACTTGCGAGTCTGATTCACAGATAACATTGTGGCATCCATATTGACAACAGAGTTTCAAAGCTTCCAGAACCGCCATGGCTTCCATAATATTGTTAGTATGACAGCCTTTGTAAATCGAAAAGAGAAACTGGATTCTTTCGGAGCTATCCCGAGCAACACCTCCTATTCCAACCATGCCTGGGTTACCTCGGGAGGATCCATCCGTGTTAACTTTGATAATCCCAGGCTCAGGTCGCTGCCTATGCCCTTCTTATTAACAGGCCATGCCTTGTGTTTATTTCTTGGCTACGCACCACCAGCCAGTGCTAATTCATTGCCAGGATTTAAAACTAAGCCCAGCTGTTGAAGTTGACTACCCTCCTCAGCGTCCAACTCAGCTCCATTCAGACACTTGGCGTGCAAAGTCTCCTACAAAGAATTTAATATTTTTGACCACAGTTGTCTCCACTCAAGCTGCTCACCCCTGAATATTCTCCTGTTTCTTTCTAACCACAAATTCCATAAGATAAAAGAAGGACCAACCTCCCATGTCTTATGCAGCAGCGAACTCCTAGCAGAACTAGGCCTGATTTTGTTCCAAAATTCGCACAGCGAATGCACATGGTGGCATGGGGTGCCCCAGGCAGACCACCACAGGTGCCAAACCTGTTTAGCAAAGGGACATTGGAAAAATAGATGTTCCCCTGTCTCCTCACTGCTCTAACAGAAAATACAGATAGATGGCCCCTGAAAACCACATTTACATAAATTTTCCCAAGTGAGACATTTGTTGTGTGTCAGGGTCCATAGAAAAAAATTACATTTGGGCCAAGAAATCGGATTCCATACTTTTTTCCCCCACAGAACCTGCTCTACATTGAAAATTTGTTTAACCAAGAGCGTGTATCCAGACGAAACAGAGTATTGTCCAGATGCATCTCCTCCCCAGGCAAGGACATCACACCCCTGAACAGAACTACATCCTCTAAACTCCAGGATATGGCAAAGCTCATTTCTATCCTTAGCAGATCCTCTCGGTGGCCAGTTAGAAGAATTTTTCCATCTATATCCAATAGCCAATCCCATGTTGATAGTCTCCTTATAATGCCACATGGTGTTCCAACCCGCTGCAAGAAAGATTTCAGCAAAAGACTGAAGGTGAGGATGTGTGTCCAACAGGGGAGGCTTACCATCCCAAGAGTCTTCCCAGAACAAAGCTTCAGACCCACTGTTGCACACCCAGAAGAGATTCTGCTTCACTAACTACGCACCAGCCTTAAGGGTACTCCAAACCATCGAGCCTCTGCCCTCAAGAGGAAATCTAGAAATTTCTTGAGGTGCAGTATCAGGAAAGTACTTAGCAGTCAAAATTTTGGCCTAGAGAGCCGATTGATTAGAGCACCATCTCCAATATAACTTCGCAGCCAAGGCCTGGCTGCCCAAAATAGCTGACCGTAATCCCAGGCCTCCTCCCTACTTTGGTCTACACACTGTCTCCCAGTTGATTAGGCTCCACTTGGTGTTTTGGAGATTCTCGCTCCATAAAAATCTCCTGGAAAGGCCATCATACTCTTTGAGAAAGTAGGCTGGGGCAGTTTGAATCATGCACCTGTAAATCGGCAACGCCGGAATAACAAATTGTAGAAGAATCACATGACTTGCAGTGGATAGCCATCTATGGGTCTAATGGCTGATCTTTCGTCTTAGCTTGTCCAAGACATTCTGCCAAAAAAGCCTGGGCTGCCTCCCCACAACAATGGGAATGCCTAAGTAAGTAACTGGTAGTGTATGAATTTGGAATCTCAGAATGGCAGCTATTCTTCTCTGAATAGAATCTGGCGTGTTGAAGAAGAAAATAGAAGACTTGTGCTCATTGATCTTTTGTCCCGAAGCCCCCAAGTAATTATCAAGGGTGTGATGGAAAGCCTCCGCTTCGCGGATCCACGCTCTACCTGCTAAAATGGTGTCATCAACAAATTGTAAATGAGTCAAGGTCGTGATCCCATTTCCCCAATTCCATCCCTGTAAAGTATTCTGAGAGGCCCAAAATTTGAGGAGCCTCCCAAGCCCCTCGGCCATAATTATAAACAAATATGGTGAAAGCAGATCTCCTTGTTGAAGGCCATGCGAAGCACCAAAAATCTCCGTAGGAGCTCCATTTATAAGAACCAAAAAGGAAGGCATTGTAATACAACTGAAAACCCAGCTGATCCACTCCTGACTGAAACCAAATGCAAGGAGGATTTTGCTCAGAAATCTCCAGCTAACTCTGTCGTAGGCTTTGGCAAGATCAAGATTTATAAACATAGCCTTCTCCTGAGAAGTGCTCATAGAGTGGATTGCTTCAGCAGCGATAACCACTCCATCCAAAATCTATCTTCCAGCAACAAAGCCCCCTTGCTCTTCCGAAATAAGGCCTGGGAGGAGACCTTTCAATCTATGTGCTATAATTTTTGAAATGATTTTGTAAATAACATTGCAAAGCACAATGGGCCTATACATCTCCAAATTAACAGCCTGTTCCTTTTTTGGAATAAGTGCCAGGAACATAGCATTCAAGGCTCTAAGCATTGCTCTGCTTGAATACGATTCCTGAGCCACCTCCATTAGATCTTGTTTTATAATATCCCAAAAATCTTGAAAGAATTCAGCCGAGAAAACATCAGGACCAGGGGCTTTACCTCTCTTCATGCTGAAGACAATATCTTCCACTTCCAGCAAAGCAATTGGCTGCAAAAGGCATTCATTCATTTCCTCATTTACTAATCTAGGAATGCATGATATAATAGTATTTTCTGCCCCTTCATCTGGCACCGGATCACTAGCAAAAAGCTCAAAGAAATACCAGACAACTTCTCCACTAATAGCTTGGGAAGAGGTTAAGACAGTTCCATCCTGAGTAACAAGAGAGGTGATAAAATTACCATTGCGCTGAGCCTGCACAGACTTATGGAAAAAGGCTGTGTTTTTGTCTCCCTCTTGAAGCCAGTCATTGCGGGCTTTCTGCTTTCAGTAAATTTCTTCCCGAAGTTCCCATTCCGCTAAAGCATTGGCAGCTCCAGCTTCCTCAGAGCGAAGATCTTCTGAGAATCCACAGTCTCTTATTTGCCTGGTTATTTCATCCAGATGTCCTTGAGCCTGCTTTTTCCTGCATTGCAAGTTTCCAAAACAAGTCCTGTTCCAGCCCTGCAACTTTATTTTCACAAACTGGAGCTTTTTAGAAAGGCATACATGGCTGTACCATATGGAGGCCCCCCCCATTCTCCACCACTGAGCCATGAGATCATGGAGTGAGGTGTCTCTAAGCCACATCATCTGAAATTTAAAAGGAGGCTTTTTGGGCCTATCAATATAGCCGATAGACAACTTGATAGGCCAGTGATCGGAACCCCTCCAGTCCAAAATTTCAGAATTGATGGAAATAGCACTAGATTGCCAGAAGCAGGAAACTAAAAATCTATCCAGGCATTCGGAAATGGCAGCGTTACCTGTTCTTCTGTTGCTCCATGTGAACAGCCCATTTGAGGGTCTAACATCCGATAAGCGCAGCACTTCCACATTATGGCGAAGACATTCGGTAGAAGGACCAAGCCGAATCAATCCTCCTCTTTTCTCCTCAAGACTTAGTACCGCATTAAAATCACCAGCCACAATCCAAGGCAGGAATGGATGACATGATCGGATGTAACGAATGTGCTTCCATAGCTGCAATTGTCCTTCAATATCAACAGGGGCATAAACATTGGTGATCAAGCATTGTTCCCTGGACTCAAGAGAAGAAGCCATCATTGTTAGAGCTGAATTGCTTGACATCTAATGAGTAGGTAGAATTTTCCTTGGGTCCCATCCTATAGCTAGACCTCCAGCACTACCACATGCTCCAATACATTGCCACTATCCTCTAGGCCAAATATTTGACATACAATCAGTAAAGGCTTCAACCGATAATTTAGTCTCCTCAATGCAAAAAATATCTAGAAATTTATCCCGAACCAAGTTACTCATAGCTTTTCTTCTAGGGGCGCTATGCAATCCCCTAACATTCCATGATAACACAATCATTGGGTGGGGTGGGGAAAATGTTCGTCCAAGTTTTTAACAACCCCAGCTTCCACCAGCAAGTCACCAATAATTTTCAGCCTATCTTGGTCCTTTCTTCTTCCAACTTTGGAAGGAGCAGCCGAGTTTACTTTCTTAAATTGTTTTTGCATAAGTCCAAGGGCACTGCTAGACCCTTTTTCTTTTTTCCCAAACTCCCCTTCTTTAACCAAATCTGCCCATCTGGCTTGCTTCTCAGGCAACTCACACTGTTCCTCAACCATGCCTCTTTCCTGTTGTAGAGAGTAGCTAAGAGGCACTTGATCCTGCAAATTTGGAGCTGCGTTACAATCTAAAAACTGACCAGATTGCTCTATCTCTATCCCCTGCTCTTCCATTGGGACGCCATCTTCTATAGCCATACAGTCAAGAGCCTCAAATCTATTAAAGCCCAGGTCCACTTGTCTATCAGCATTCCCACGTCTTGTTCCACATCCTCTTGCTCTCTTTTTGGCAGGTATGAAACCGTCCATCCCTATTTGAAAATGGTCTCCTGGCCCTTGCGCCAAGCTTGAAATACTTAAATTTTTTCCTTTGCCTAGTTTATCAGGAAGAGATTTAGTGTTTTCGACCTGAGTTCTATGACCATTTTCCTTCCTACCATTAGCTGCCTTTGACATTTGAAAATCTGAGCCAAATTCATTAACTTTGGCCGCCTAAGGACACTGCTGGTGCAGGTGGCCATATACATGACAAACTCTGCACCTAAAGAGAATGGATTCATAGTCAAGCTGTTGAATCCATGACAGAGAACCCATACAAATTTCTAAGGAATCTGGTAGCAGATTATTTAAGTCTATGTCAACACAAATACGAGCATACGAAATGATCTTCTTATCTAGTGACTGGTGTGCTATAGCCGTTGGCTTACCCAACATAGCCCCAATCTGCCTGAGAATATCCTCCCACTAGAATTCAAGCAGAAGCCGCAGAAGATGAACCCAGACTGGAACACAAGCTGGGAGTTCATTAGCTGAATTAAAAATGATATGCCAGGGTTTAAGGAACAAGCCCACCCTCTCATAGAAATAAGGACCTCCTTCAAAAATATGATTTCTGTCAGATACAGATGAAAAACTTACCAGAAAATACCCATTTCCAGCCAACATAATGTCAAAGTCTCCTTCAATGGCCCAAGAGCGGCGAATCCAAGCTTCTAGAGCCGCCAAAGGGATCCTGATACCCAAAAATTTGCAAATGAGTGTGTGTGATGACAGGTATTCTACATCTTCTTGTACAGCTGCCTGGGGAATGACCAATAGAGGTCGATCTTGGCTTCTCAGAAGACACCCATTGATTTTGTTGAGCCTGGAGCGCTCGCTGGTGTAAAAATTGTTTTGGCCATGAGAGCTCGCCCTAGGTGCCTCTGCCTCTGTCTTGGGGCCTGTCGACGGGTCGCCGGTTCCACCACCACTTGCAGCCATTCTCGCATCCTCTCCACTTCCTCTCTACATCATCATGATTATATTAAAGCATCTCAAAAGAAATAAGTTACTAAACCCATGTCTTCTAAACCTCAAAAATATTATTTTACCTCTAACATACAACATTCAAATGATAATATTTGTGTAATTTATGATGATTATGAAAAATATTATACTAATTCTCAATAGTGAATATAGTGAAATTCAATTTTATATGAAAACCTACTCACAAAGACCCTGTCACTAAACCTAATAAACCCCTCACTGAGGAACACCTACTTAAAGATACTACAACTATTTCATTGACATCCATTGAATTAAAAGAAGAAACACTTCCATTAATAGAACCCAAACCTAGTTCTCTTATTCTGACAAAAAATATTGTACCTCATAAACCTCATGTTAGATCTTTATACTCTAAATCCCATTAGAATTTATTGGAAGAACACAATTCAATGCCTTTTAAAATTCCCTTTATGTATTTAGTTAGTATTTCTTCATATGATCAGAAATTCCTTATGAAAAAATTATAAAATATCAAAGAACCACTGTCACTTGATTTATAAATCACTTCTATTGATCCTTGACTTATAGAAGTGCATATAATTCAAATAATTTCCACATCTTCCAAATTGTCCATAGAATTTATTTAAGAGGATATGATTAATGATGAAATTATTTTATGAGATGAAAATCCACCCCTGTTTATTAAAATTGAAATAAAAAATACACTTTTTTGAAAGTCTTAGTAGATGAAGGATTGGGTATTAATTTTACCTCTCTTTGGTTCATACAAAAAATTTGATACACCAATGAAACTCTTAAACAAACACATATCATGTGTAGAGGATTTGATAAAACCAATCAAAAATCACTTTTTTACATTTGGCTCCCACTTACTATCATACCTAAAAAAATCTTACTAAGCCCATGGTTATTGATCCACCATTATACTACAACATGCTCCTTGGTCACCCATGGATGCATCATATGTAGGATATTTCCTCTTTAGGTATTCAATGTATCAAATTAATCCAAAATGGAAAACATTATAAACATGAAGATGATACTAACATGGAGTACATAACTTCTAAATATTAAACCTAAATATCACATTCCAACTATTCCCCACATCAATAGTGCACCTCTCCTTGAATTTTTGAACATTAATCTTGATTTACATGTTACTCTCATTGATTCAAATGATGATGAACCAAATGAATTACAAAAAATTATAATACCACTAGATTAAATCCTTATATTGAAAAATGTATTCCTCCTTCAATAATTCTATGTGATTGTACCATTACTCTAATTAATGATACTACTGACACTCCCCCTTCATGAAATAAATACGAAGCTTCTTACATAGAAGATGAGTTTACATGTGATGAGTATGGAGTGGACAAATTATTTTAAGATCCTTTAACCATGTCTCCTAAAATTTTTATAAATTTAGTTGTTTCAAATATTGAATTTCCCATGAGAATAGACACATTCACTATTTCTCACCCATATGATGATAATTATATCATTTCCCAAGCCCAATCACAATATTTAGATGTACAACATTATCAAAAGACATTATAAAAAAAGCATGACTTCAACTGCAATGTACATGTCATTCATATATCATTTGATGTTAAATCAAAACCTAAAGGTTATGTAACTCATATTAATCCACCATTATTAGATTCCCCATAGGTAATTGAATAAATCTTGACTCAAGAATCATTTAAACTTTCTATATAAACTAATATAATACAACCTATTGTCCTAAAAATAAACATTCTTCCTCCTTATTATGATTTCATTAATACCACTAAGGTTATACATCTCAATACAAATTAAACTTTGTCTATTGAAAAAATTAATACAACCATTAATAATTTGGTTGACTCTACTCAACCATATCTTCCCAATATAAAATCTGTACCCACTATTACACTAGAATTACCTTGGATGCTAAGTCCACTAATGTAAGACAAATAAATTATAAATATTATATCAAAGGTAATAAAATCACTGATCTTAAAGTGGATGTAAAATACTATAGAACTTTACCTACACTTTCTAGTGATGATTCTACAATTTAGCTCCTCCATGCTAGAGAACCTAAACTTCCATGCCAACATCAAAAACTTGGTAACTTTAAGCAACAAGATCCTTGTTTGAATAATTTCATTACTAGTGTGGATCCAAAAACAAATCCTATTTCTTCCCTCTCTCCTACTCCATTCCTTTTCTAAGATGGACATGTTATGCTCATGGAATAAACTAAAAAAATATAATATATTACACTGGCATGTCCTTGACCTATTGCCTTTTCTAAAGAGTTGAATCCTGAAGAGAATGATTACTCTAGTCTATTATTTGATAAATATAATGAATAATTATTTTGGTCATGTGAATATATGCCAGGAATTTGGAATCAACACTTATCCATATGACAAATCTATTATGCAAAAGAAACAAAAGTTCCCCCTTAAATTTCTGCATTGTCACAAAGAAATCAATACAAATTTGGATGATAAATTCATTAAACTCATAGACTACTTGGAATGGCTCTCAAACATTATTCCTATTCATTAAAAGGTTAAAATGGTTATTCATATATGCATTGATTTTCATAATCTAAATTTAGAATGTCCAAAAGACAACTTCCTCCTACCTTCAATAGATGTTATTGATTTTACCACTAGGTGTGAAAATTTATCACTCATGGATGGTTTTTCAAAATATAACCAAATTCACATATTTTTTGAAGATCAAAATAAAATAATATTTACCACATAATGGGTCGCCTATTGTTACATTAAAATACGTTTTAGTCTCAAAAATGGTAGAGCCACCTATTAATGTGCAATGACCCATATTTTTCATGATCTTTTTCAAAAAAATGGTTGAAACTTATGTGGATGACCTCATTACCAAATACAAAAGTTGTAAAACTCACCTTCATGATTTAACTATCATTTTAATCAACTCACTAAATATAAAGTTAGACTTAATCCATATGAATGTGTATTTGGAATTACATCTAGTAAATTTTTAGGTTTTCTAGTTTCCCTTTGAGGCATTGATGTCCATCCTAATAAAATAAAATTTATAATCAACATGCCTACACTCGATTTATTCTTGACATATGAACATATCTTAAAAAACTTGGGGAAATTCAACTATTTATTATAGAAATGTCCTACCATATTTAATCCATTGATTCTCTTCTTAAAAAATGTAATGCTCTACAATGGATAGATTTATGCCTAAAATCATTTGATATGATAAAATAATATTTGCTTGATCTTCTCATTCTTCATCCACCTGCAATGAATATCCATTAATTTTATATACATCCTTTACCCCCATATCAGTTGGGACAATGCTTTCCCAATAAGATGATATTGGTATAGAATATGTCATTTAATATGTCAGTTGAGGTTTAATTAATTATGAAAAATATTATACCAATGTAGAATGTGATTGCCTCACTATATATTTTACAACTAAAAAACTCCATCATTTTATGCTCTATCAAACCACATATGTCATTGTACATTCTAATTTACTTAATCATTTCTTTTCCAAATATTTCCTACATGGAGATAGAATTGATAAATGGATGTTCTTATTGATGAAATTTGGACTTTAAATTATTACACAAAAATATATCAAAGGACAAGTCATCATAGACCAACTCATAGTGACTTCTTTACCATCTAAAAACCACCTTCAAGATACTCTCCTTGATGAATAAATTATTTATATTTAAGATCTTAACTAATAAAATCCTCTCAAATATTATTTTCACAACTTCACTACTAATCTAGAAGAAACTAACCAAGAATAAACTAATTACACTTCTTCTACCACTAAATTTGAATTAGTCATTGAATAGTTACCAAAAGTTACAATTGAATTACATGAATATACTTGGATACTTCACCTTGATGGCATAAATTACCTCAATGATATGGGGAAAGTTGTATCTTAACTAAACCACATGATAAAATTATACCTTTATCATTTTGATTAACTTTTTATGTCACCAATAACATGACTGGATATGAAGATCTAAAACTAGGCATGTAAGCCACAATTGATTTAAACATCCCATATTTACATGATTTCAATGATTCACAACTTATATGTCATCAAGTTAGTGGATATTATCAATCAAAAAGTGAAAAATTAATCACATATCATCAAATTAATACTACACATGTTAAATATTTTACCTCTGTTATCATCAAACCAATTCCAAGAGATCAAAATGCTATAGTTGATTCTATCACTTCATCAACATCCATATTTTAATCTCGTCAAGTACTTCATGATTCTCAATTTCTTATTCAAATTAGAAAATTACCTTCTTATTTATAAAATAAAAATGACTCTTTGATTTTTCACTCTGAAGCTATTATTATTCAACAAAGCCCATGGTATAAAAACATAATTTAATGTATTAAACATCAAAATTATCCTCTAGACATGGATTCTCATGAAAAGACAATTCACAAACAAGCATTCAAATATGTCCTTAGATACAAAACCCTTTACTATCATAATGCAGAAGAAACCCTATTACATTATTTAATGTAAGAAGAAGTTCCTTCTCTCTTCGAAATAACACATGGGGCATTTGTGATGGTCACTATAATAGTCATGATATAACCTAAAAATGCTTGTGCATGGATTACTTTTAGATTTCCCTTGAAAAATATGCCACTATTTTTTTAATAAAAAGTGTAATCCTTATCAAATTCACAATGATCTAATCCACTCTCCCTAAGACAAACTCTAAATAATGGAATATCCTTGGCCATTCTCTATGGGGATTAGACCTCATTAGAAAATTACCTAGATCATAAGATGGCAATGTATTCATTATAACTGCCATTGAATATTTTTAAAAATGGATAGAAGCCATGCATCTTATTAATGTCACTAGTATTACCATTTACAAATCTATTCTAAAAAAAATCATCTATCATTTTGGAGCTGAAATAATTCAAAATGTGGTGTAGCTAACATGCCCCCTTTCCTTTGAAATGAGGCACCCCTCTAAAAATCTCAAGAACTAGAGCTTTAGGGTCTTTTCTTATATTCTCATTAGTTTCACATACTTAAATCCTTGGAATATACATCACTATGATTCTGTCAAATAACAAAAAGTCTCTTTTATTTCTATTTAGGATTAAGGAGTGTATATTATTTTTATAGATCATGGAGCTAACATTGTAGATTGATTTTCACTTGAATATCCTAAAGTCTAGTTCCCTTCCCAGAGTAACTGTATTTTTTCCATTTTTGGAAAATCAAGATCTTTGTAACTGATAAGTAAGTTTCAATTTATCATATTCCATTTATTTTCTTAGTCAATTTTTGAATTTTAGAGCTCAGCTAAATGAGAAGGCACCACATCACCTAGTGTCAGAACAACCAATCCTTAGACCTACTAGAGATGTTAGAGCTTGAGAGATCCTAGCCAAATAAGAAGGCACCATATCACTAGGTGTTAAAGTGGATGGGCCCCCAGACCCATCATAGAAGTTAGATCTTGGGAGAGCCCAATCAAATGGGAAGGCACCACATCACTAGGTGTTAGAGTGGATAGTCCCCCAGACTTGTTAGAGATGTTAGAGCCTAAGCTATCATAACTCAATAAGAAGGTGCCATGTCACCATGTGTTAGATTGGTCATTCCCATAGACATGTCAAAGATGTTAGAGACTAGGATAGCCTAACCAAATGAAAAGATGTCACATCACTAGGTGTTAGAGTGACCCACTAGACCTATAAGAGATAATCAAGCTCAAGAGAGTGGCCAAATGAGAAGGTGACATATATCTAGGTGTCAAAATAGCTAGTCCTCTAGACTTATTAGAGATGTTATATCTTGGGAGACCCTGACCAAATGGGAAGGTACCAAATATCTAGGTTTTAGAGTGGCTAGTCCCTTGACCTTTTAAAGATGTCAGAGCCCAAGAGAGCCCAACCAAAGTAGAAGGTGACATGTTATTATGTTTTAGAGTGGATTATCTCTTTAAACTATTAGAGATATTAGGGCTCAAGAGAGCATAATCAAATGAAAAGGCACCATGTCACCAGGTATCAAAGTGACTAATCCCCTAGACCTATCAAATATGTGAAGGTCTAGGAGAGCCTAACTAAATGAGAAGGCAAAATGTTTATGAGTATGAAAATGAACTAACATCCACCTAACACCTAGGTATGATATAAATAAATTATAGATAAAATAAGAGATCTAATAAATATATTCCATGTGTCCCTAGGTGATGCATCACCTAGCCTAGGGGGAATGATGTGGAATATAGAGCCATGTTTAAGTGTCAACCATTATTAGGAAGACCAATGAGTAGATAACACATTTAAAAAATTAGGAGTTAGATAACAAGCATATAGGATATGTGATCACATGTCCACCATGCATTTAGCATTAAGTAAATTGGAATATGGACCCAATTGGATAGTTTTAAAATATTCCATTACCATTGTTATATCTGATTTGTAGTAGAGCATCATGGGCTCCAAATTTAATTATGGATTTAAAAATAAATAGATAAAATCTAGCCACCAATTAAAATTAAAATTCCCAATAAGTGAGTCACTAAATTCCATTAATATAGGGGTTTATATGCATGCACTTATAAAGACCTAAGAGAAGCTTGCTAATGGTTACCATTATTTTATTTAAATAAATATCTAACTTCTCACCTTAAAATTTTCATAGATCCCCTGTATCCCATGCTTTCTACACTCAAATCCTCCTAATCACCCCCCCCCCCCCAACATCCCACTCTAATGGGTTCATAATCCTCAAATCCAAAAGCCAAACCCAAGTACTAGGACATAATCGTATCAGCTATCTTGACTAAGTGTAAGAACTACAATGATATATTTAAAGTGATTGATTAGGTCCCTAAGTATTTTTCTAAAGATGATAACCATTAGGATGAATATGAGGATGCCCTTAGGTCATATAATAAGTGTGAACTTCATATAACTACTATAAAACTAGAGGGATTTCCTTATACTAACCTATTAAGCAACATCCTTAAAAAATCCATCCACATATAAGATAGGGAAAATTATTAGGTATGCTCACCCAAACATGTAACCAAATTATTGATATATCCTAGAACACCTTCAATTTATACTACTCTCTCTTAGACTTCATTTTCTCCTATGATGTGGTGGTATTAAAGGTCTTGATGGGGACCTAATAGATATATGATGTCTTCCATGATTGGGTTGATAAAGTTGAATCTAGATGGGACTAACAAGAATAATATCAATTCCTAACCCATTTGCAACTTCTAAGAGGAGGTCTAGGTAGGAATGATCCTACTAAACTAACTATTTCAGAGTTAGGACTACCAACACATCAATAAGGTGTGGGTGTCTATCCTACACATGATCTTGACATGCTCAAACATACTAAATAAGGGGGAATTTATCAAATTTAAGTATGTCCAATTCATTTTAAATGCTCATGTTGGGGGTAACTTATATGAGTTACCTACTAGATGCAGTTAGTGGGATGCTCTCTTTCAAGCCTTTTGCCTTTCTTACATGGGTTCTCAAAGGATTGATGGTCCACATGGTCCTATATAAGTTATATGGACACAACTTACACATTCATATCTAAGACATCTATGAGAACTATTACCTAGTGGTTTACTAGGCCATCAATGAAGATCTCATGTCACATATCTCAAAAGCAATCTAAGATTATATCATAACCATTAGGGACTACTAGCTATACAAGGATGAGACTATGATTTGGATCATGGTTTTCCTCAAAGACCCTCTCTCCCTACAATATTATGTCCATGACCACATATAATAATAAGAGATTTCATATCAATTGGTGGAATGCATCTTTAGGTTATACCTACAATATTAGTAAAAGGCTTGCTTGTAGCTCCTAATAACCATAAGGCACCATGTCTATAAGACCTTCACCTCAATATAGATGATGGTGGTTAGGTGATAATTCCTTACCCTTATAAAGTGAAATTTTTGAAAATGGGACCCTAAAGGTGTAATTTGAGTTCATCTAGCATAATACTCAACTCACCTCAACATTAACTATGACCATTAATCTAAAGATGTTGATGAACTCTATTTGAACATTATTGATGACTAGGAGGAGCTATCATATATAGTATACAATAATAATAATAATAATATAAATAATCCTAAATAAGGCCCCTCCATTCCTCCTCATGCTACTACTTGGTCCATAGAGGACCCAACTCTAATAGCTCCTATAATCTCCTAAAGGATCTTGTAGGTTATCACGCCACTTTCTCCCCCTCAAGATCTAGCTTTAATTATAATAACAATTCCCAATCCTCATTCTCTAGTTATACCTTTTCCTCATCTAGCTAAATTTTATTCCTTGGATCCTCCTCTACCTCCTCATATATTTATATTAATCGTGTCACAATAGATCTATCCCTAGACTACACATACTAGGTAACCTAAGTGCATCTCACTCATCCACTGACACCAAAACCACTAAAATTTGATGTGGTTAATAGCTTGAGAGCAATCCTAGAGTGAGGAACCTAATAATAACCCATCTATGTTCCCTTTCTAACTCCTCCATCTCTTCCCATTTCCCTTCCACCCATCACTCCCACTGATTTCCAACTCTTAGTTATGGTTCCCACTAGTTCTATTCCAACACTTAGGTTTCCTAGGTGGTTTTTCTTCTATTTACCATTGATTCCCCTCTATTTTTTACCCAAGTACCTTTTGACTTAGTCCTTATAATCATCCTTACTTCCTTATTCCATTCTACTCCTCCCATATCATAACCTAGAATCCTCCCAGTTCCTCCCTTGGGTATGCGTTTAGTAGTGGGCACAAATATGGCCTTTAAGAAAATATCACTTATATTAAGAACCATACTAGTGCCTAAATCATCTAGTTAAATGTTCCCCTTAATATATTCAAGTGTTCCACCATCATCCATTGTATCCCCTATCATCCTAGCCAGACCATCCACTGTATTATATGGAGCTAACATGGGAAAGAGGCCAAAGAAGAAATATAAGGTGATCCACACTCAAAATCAAAATTTAAGGCCTTATACTCTAAATCAACCTCCTCTATATGTCTCAACATCTCATATTACCCTAGTAACAACATCTTGATGTCTAGATGCTTGGCTCCCTCTCTCCATTACTTAAGGCTCCATGGGACTAGATTTTAACCAATGCATATATTCCCTATTATTTTATAACCCATTATTTGGGTAAATTATACCTCAAGTGAACTTTATTCAATAAAAATGGCAAGAATAATTGTTCCCTTGTTCCTCCCCTTTCTTTCTCTCTCATTTCACTCCCATACCTCCTCCACCTCCACTAATTTATTATTTCACTTCTTCCATATCCCCTCCACCTCATCCTCTTCCCATCACTACCATTTTAACCACCCCTCCTATACCTAATTCAACCTTCAAGATTGAGTTGGGGTCATATGTGTTGCATATGGATTTCTAGGGTGACCTAGATATGTAGTGGAGTATAGATTGAGCCTTCATGAGTATGAAGAGAATGCTCATGTAGAATTTTATCTAGGAGGGGAACCTAGTGGTGTAGTAGAACCATCATGATATGATCTCATTCACCAAGGTGAGGACATCCATCAAGGAGGAGAGAAAGGCTAAGGACCCACTATTTAACCTCTGAACAACCCTTGATATGTTCAAAATTTTCTTTGAGGACATGTAGAGATAAATTTTCATTCTATAAGACCAAGTAAATAGCAATTTTATAGTTGGGCTAATCAGGTAGCTCAAGTATCCCCTCCTACGACTTTTCTTAGTATTTGGTAAAATAGAGGAGACTCTAGTTAAGACAAATGCATTTATATAGTGGATTTAAGCCTACATGGAGAGGATGATATATATATATATATATATATATATATATATATATATATATATATATATATATATATATATATTTATGGGAAATTTCAAAAGATACAGGTGGTGGTTAATAAGGGAATGCTCCTAGAGCTTAATCTTATGTCGACCTCAAATCTATGGTTATACTAAACATACACCAAGAATATGAGTGATGTAATGGAAAATTGGTTGGCCTTGGCCTGCACTATAATAGGACCCTTGATAGAGGGAGAGGAGCATATATTGACCTAATTCAAAGAGTTTAATATCTCTTTACTATTCCATCTAGATCATACCTTCATCAACCAAGGATAATTTATAGTCCTCCTAGGTTAATTCAACTAGGTTATGAAGGAGAGAGTGGTCAGTATAAACTAGGAAGGAGAACAAGTAGTGTTTGATTTGTAAACTCAATCCATCAATTTAACTAGGTTATGGAGAGAGTGGCCAGTGAAAATTAAGAAGGATCCCAAGCAATGTTTGATTTTTCAACTCACTGATTTTTTCTAACAAACAACTGAAAATAGAGATTTTATTAGAACTGACAGAGTTCAGTTACAATAAAATGTAAAAATTATTTGACACAACTAAACATGAAAGTGGAGAATTCAACCAAGAAATAACTCCTAATGGTGATGTCAGCATCCACAATGATGATGTCAACCCTAGACATATGATGTCAGCCTTCGAAATGCTTCCAAAAGTGTGACACCAGCCCTCATATAGATGCCCTAACATAGATCTAGAACTTCCATGCTGCCTTGATTATTTAATTTAGCTAATTTTCTATATAGACTAGATTTGAAGTGCACATGTAGTCCCTGAATGGAACCACCACACAAAACCTAAAGGTTTTCATCCCCAAGTCTTTTCCACTGGAGGGCTTTCATTCTCTGATGCTCCACAAGAGGATTTTCATCCTCTAAGGTTGAAAGCTGAAACAAAGGCTCAAACTCACAAATAAGTTGGAAAAGTTGATTGATAAAAACACTCTCCAAAAGAACCCAACTCCCCTTTTATAATTTTCCTTTCACCTTTTACCGAGGCAACACCCATAAAGCAACATCCCACTTTTATTTTGTTGTTGATTTGTTTTATTTAAAAATATATAACATTTTTAATAAAATAAGTTGTTTTTTTATAACATAAAATTATTTTGGCCAACTTAAGTATTATTATTGATTATTTCCCTTGCATCACCTGTTTAGCCTTCGAGAAATGGATAATACGCTAAGGGTCTTCATGATGAATATCAACTAGGTATTTGGAGTATAAGAATAAATAGAAGTACCCTTCTAAATCTCTCAAAGACTAGTACCTACCATGAGGTCAAACTCTTTATCTAGCTTGGTAATCTTAAAGATAAAGAGTTTGACCTCATGGTAGTAATCTTCAATGATCCACGATGAGCATCAACTAGGTAGAATACTTCATGATTGTTATTGATTTCATCTTATTAATATATTGAAATTAGTTTATTAGTAGCAACATGTTAACTACTATTTGATTTTGAATCATTCTAGATACTAGTTTTCCTATTACTAGGGCTAGGTCCCATCAAGTTATATTGGTAATTCCCCCCTAATTTTATATAAAAACCCATGTCTAACTATAATATACCTACCATGATTTATATCAATTCATCCCCATAATATATCCCAAATTTAGATCCCAAAATTATCTATTTAGTTGTCTCAATGATTAACATCATGAGAGTCATCAATGATCTACCCAAGAACCCTGAGAGGTATCTCCCTCATTTCACCCATGGCATGTGATTTAATTATGGAGGAGAATATAACATATTAAAATACCACCCTAAGACTCTTAAAAGTGGAACATGAGGATGTGGCATGTAGGCTTTTCCCTTGTACCCTAATTGACTCTACAATAGGATTTTTGGTAGAGGGAGAGGAAAATATATTGACATAATTCAAAGATTTTAATATCTATTTACTATTCCATATATATCATACCTTGATCGACCAATGGTAATTTAGAGTCCACCTAGTTTAATTCAACTAGGGTATGAAGGAAAGAGTGGCTAGTAAAAACTAGGAAGGAACCGAAGTAGTGTTTGATTTGTCAAATCAATCCATGATGAGCATGAACTAGGTATTTGGAGTCTAAGAATAAATTTAATTACCATTAAAAATATCTCAAAGACTATTATATTAGGCTAAGGTAATATTCAATGATCCCACAATAAACCTAGCCAAGCTGGACAAAGAGTTTGACCTCATGGTAGCCACATTAGAATCTAGGAGTGTCTAGTTAAGAAGTTAGGAGCCATATCCTGTTATCCACCTCTTTATGTTAATTAAGTGGTCCCATACACATATGTTGTGGGTTTTTAGGGATTGTTTTTTTCAAAATTTTAAATACACTTATAACTATAATGATTAGCCATCATGGCCCAAGATGGGATCCTCATGATTTTTGGATGTGAGGCCCAATCCTTATCTATATAGGGAATAACTATATTATATTATAGGGTCAACCAAAAGTTATCAAAAGTTATATCAAATTATAGTTGGGATTTCACTTGGTTTTCCTTCATCACTCAAGACTACAAAAATCATCCCAAATTGATTATTATAATAACATTTTACTCTTTTAATGAGTATAATCTCTATTTTATGCAAGAGGGTCTCTTATGTGTTTCAATTTTATTTCATATTCATTTTTTAATGATCATCAATGATAGGTTAATTGGATTAACATTTTGTAACTCTATGTATGTCATGGTTATGATGTGCCTAGCTATTATGGTCTTTATGTGAGCTCTTTAGTTTCCCCTTTGGTAGTGCTAATAATTTATGTGTGAAGATACAAATTCTCATATGACATTTATTTATTTTAGATAATAAGACCTTATTACTCATTGTTAGTGAGAAATCGCATTGAAGGCATACTCCCTATTCCCTCAAACTCATCCCAAAATATGTTCTTGGAGGTATAACATTATTAAAATGTGATCTATAGTGGTGTAACTATGGTAGTGTCACTTGGTTCAATGACCAATGCATTTATTTTATTTTAGATCTAGAGTCTTCCCTTCTCTACCTTATCCTTCCCTATCTTCTATTTTTTTTTGTGGAATTGAAATACCCTTTCCCCTTACGTTTAGAAATAATAAGCCCAATACTAAAGTTTTCATAACAATCTTTAGCTTGTATGAAAGACATTGGATTTAATTTTTTGTGGTGATCATTCATCTCTTGGAGATTATTCATTTATACTAAGTTTTTTAATTAAAATATCTATAGTTGTGCCTTGGTCAGATCCTAGATCAATCCTAAAATAGAGGATGAAAGTCTTTAGTTGTCCCCACCTTCCTCTTTTCAAGGAATGCCCAACCTCATGGGTATCTCATGTGAAGGAGAAGATTGGAGTGAAAAATAGGTGGTGATATAAATAAGTATATTATAATACTTCATGATTGTTATTGATTTCATCTTATTAATATTTTGGGATTATTTTTTTGGTAGCAACTTGTTAAATACTATTTGATTGTGAATCATTCTAGAGATTAGTTTGCTTATTACTTGGACTAGGTATAATTGAGTTAGATTGGTAATTTCCCCCATAATTTTACATAAAATACCATGTCCAAAAATAACATACATACCATGATTTATATCAATTCATCCCCATAACATATCCCAAATTTAGATCCCAAAATGGTATGTTTAGTTATCTCAATGATTAACATCATGAGAGTCCTCAATGATCTACCCAATAACCCTAAGAGGTATCTCCCTCATTTCACCCATGGAATGGTAGTTAATAATGAATGAACATATAACATATTAAAATACCACCCTGAGGCTCCTAAATGTGAAACATGAGGATGTGGTGTGTAGGCTTTTCCCCTTTACCCTAATGGACTCTACAATAGGACCCTTGGTAGAGGGAGAGGAGAATATATTGACCTAATTTAAAGATTTTAATATCTCTTCACTATTTTATCTAGATCATAACTTGATCAAATAAGGGGAATTTATAGTCCACCTAGGTCAATTCAACTAGGTTATGAAGGAGAGAGTGGCCAGTGTAAACTAGGAAGGAACCCAAGTAGTGTTTGATTTATCAACTGAATCCATGATGAGCATCAACTATCTATTTGGAGTCTAAGAATCAATTAAGTACCTTCAAAATATCTCAAAGAATAGTATATTAGTATAAGGTAATCTTCAATGATCCCATAATGAACCTGGCCAAGTTGGACAAAGAGTTTGACCTCATGGTAGCCACATTAGAATCTAGGAGTGCCTAGTCAAGAATTTAGGAGCCATATCTTGTTAGCCACCTCTTTATGTTAATTAAGTGGTCCCCTACAGATATGTTGTTTATTTGTAGGGATCATTTTGTTCAAATTTTGAAATACACTTATAACTATAATGATTGGTCATCATGGCCCAGGATGAGATCCTCATGATTTTTGGAGGTGAGCCCCAATACTTATCTATATAAAAAAGAACTATAGTATATTATAGGGTCAAACAAAATTTATCAAAAGTTCTATCAAATTATAGCTAGTATTTCACTTGATTTTTACTCATCACTCAAGACTATAAAATTCATCCCAAATTGATTATTATAACAACATTTTACTCTTTTAATGAATATAATCTCTATTTTATGCAAGAGGGTCTCTTATGTGTTTTAATTTTATTTCATATTCATGTTTTATGATCATCAATGATAGGTTAATTGGATTAACATTTTGTAACTCTATGTATGTCATGGTTATGATGTGCTTAGTTATTATGGTCTATATGTGAGTTATTTAGTTTCCCCTTTGGTAGTGCTAATAATTTGTGTGTGAAGATACAAATTCTCATATGACATTTATTTGTTTGAGACAATAAGACCTTAGAACTCATCATTATTAATAACTAACATTAAATCTATACTCCCTATTCCCTCAAACACATCCAAATAAATGTTCTTGGAGGTATAACACTACTAAAATATGATCTATAGTGGTGTAACTATGGTAGCATCACTTGGTTCGATGACCAATGCATTGAGTTTGTTTTAGATCTGGAGGCTTCCCTTCTGTACCTTATCCTTCCCTATCTTTTATTTTTTTTAGTGGAATTGAAATACCCTTTCCCCTTATATTTAGAAAAAATAAGCCCAATACTAAAGTTTTCATAACAATATTTAGCTTGTGTGAAAGACACTGGATTTAATTTTTGGTGGTGATAATTTATCTCATAGAGATTATTCATGCAGACTTAGTTTTTGAAGTCAAATACCTATAGTTGTGCCTTGGGCTGATCTTAGATGAGTCCTAAAATAGAGTATGAAAGTTTGTAGTTGTCCTAGCATTCCCATTTTCAAGGATGCCCAACCTCATGGGTGTCTCATGAGAAGGAGCAGGTTGGAGTGAACAATAGGTGGTGGTAGAAGGAATTATATTAGAATAATTCATGATTGTTATTAATTTAATCTTATTAATATGTTGAGATTAGTTTATTGGTAGTAACATGTTAACTACTATTTGATTGTGAATCATTCCAGAGACTAGTTTGCCTACCACTAGGGATAGGTCCCATCGATTTAGATTGGTAATTTCCCCATACTTTTCTATAAAATACCATGTCTAACCAAACCATACCTACCATGATTTATATCAATTCATCCCCATGAGATATCCTAAATTAAGATCCCAAAATGGTCTATTTAGTTGTGTCAATGCTTAACATCATGAGAGTCATCAATGATATACCCAAGAACCCTGAGAGGTATCTTCCTCATTTCACCCATGGCATGGGAGTGAATTATGAAGGAACATATAACATATTAAAATACCACCTTTATACTCCTAAATATGGAACATGAGGATGTGGCATGCAAGATTTTCCCCTTTACCCTAATGAAATCTACATATGATTGGTTCTTCAACCTTCCTAAAGACTCCATCTCAAGCTATGACCATTTTAGTTATACTTTCCTCACCTTTTTGGTAAGTGATAGATAAAAATGCTATGTACCATTAGTTTCCTTACATTAAAAGGGATCCCAATGAGCCCATCAATAAATTCAATTATATGTTTCATATATATATAATATATATATATATATATATATATATATATATATATATATATATATCCAGGTAACTATGCTTTACCAACCCAATCATCATCTAGCACTTGAAATGTATAAGAATGTGATAGACCCTTAGAAAACCATGTTTCTAATAAGGGATGTAGTTATAACTCACTTATCCTTAGCTAATGTAGGGGATATCAAATTGGATAGGAAACTAAACACCCAAGGTCATATAATGACCCCCACTCCCAATATGTTTCCAAAAATACCTACATTTAATTTCTTTCCCAACATTCATTACAATCCACCTATGCCTTAGTCACTCCCTATAAGGCATCGAATCCTATTGAGTCATCCCACTTCAAACCATAAATTGGGGTTCCTAAAGTTAAGAAGCCAAGAGCTAATTCTCTAGACTCAAAATCAAGTGACATTAGCCATATCTAAAAACACCCAAATCATGCATCAAGGGTCCACTAAAACTAAAATATATTCCATTTAGCTAATGGTACAAAAATTTAGTAATGAATTCCTAGGGCTACAAAGATAGGTGAGTAAATATAATGTAGAAAGTTCCAAAAAAAATTCACATATCAAAGTCAAAACAAAAGCTATAAACATCCTCATAATCCCTGAGAACCTTCACCTAATAGGTTCCATGAGATCAATATCTTTGAGATAGCCTTACCTGATTAGTGTTGAGAACATAACATGATAGTACATGGAGAACTAGACTACATGGAGTTTAGGTCTACTTTCAATATCTTCCAAAAGGAAATGGAAGAATAAGAGGTGGCACCCAATCATATATAATCCTCTAACTTGAGTAAATACCCTAGAATTGGCATGGTTTTATAAACCATGGATTTCCCTATCCAAGAATAAAATGATTTAGAGGAGTGTATTAGTGAGGTGTAAGAAATTTATCAATTCCAAAGGAGAAATTATGCCCTTTGGAATAGGTAGTAACAAAAACCCCTTACTACCTCAACACCCCTCAAGAATGGTGCAACCCCACCATACCAAAATTATAGGAATGATCCTCCACCTCTAAGACCTCAAGATCTTAAGGAAGCTATGGAAACCCCACCTATCTAAGGAAAATGAGGTTACAACATATTAGAGGATATGATAAACATCAAGGCTAATATTACCCTTAATGAGCTTGTTTAAATCACTAAATAATGAGATCTCTTATTAAAATATTTGACACAAAAGCTGACCCCATAGGCCCAACCAAAACTAAGAGTATCACATAATAATGTTCTCATTAAAAATAATAATATATAGGTTCCCACATTAATTTTAACCATCCAATTATTTATAAATAATCTACATAATTTCTTAGTAAATATAGGAGCCTCGGCCAATGTGATGCTAGTATGAATATGTGAGAAACTCAGTATAGCCCTCATAAAATCAAACAAGGTAGTGGTATAGTTAGAAAATTCAAAGGTGAGATTGATAGGTGAGTTTCTAAACATCCACATCCATTTGAAATATGTACCTTGGATTTAACACTTTATAGACATTCAAGTGGTAGATATCCCAAAAGTCTACAACATGATCCTTAGTAGAGGTTAGTCCAAAGACCTAAATGGATATATGTCCACAAACTTACCTCTTATGTGCTTGCCATAGAAAAGAGTATCCAAAAAATAAGAGTAGATATAGAACCACACTTGAATCATATGATTACCAAATACAATTTCATTAATGAGAAGATAAACCTAGTTTCCTTAGACCTAGGAATTTACATGCTAAGCACCAAGCCTCCAAAAAACCATACTAGTCACATCCTAAGTTTGATAAAAATGTGGTCTCTTTATATAGATGTCTCACTCTAAGAAAGGTAGTAGAACTTGTGTTCTTCTTATATAGCCCTTAAGGAGAAAACATCTAGCATCATATAAGTTATAGTTTCCTTGCACAAATAACCTAGAGGAGTATGAAGCTCTAATCTTGGGATTAAAATTTTCACTAAGATATGAAGAAAATTAACTAAGAGTATTTAGTGAATCTGAACTAGTGGTTAACCAGAGCAAAACTATGTTTTAATTCAAATTATCATACCTTAAAAGGTATAAACACCAAGCATGGAACCTAATCAAAATGTTCAATGTGTTTAATATCATCCCTATTCCCCAAGTGTAAAATCAAGTATCAAACTCACTATCATTGGTGATAGTGAACCCAACCCCTTTGGATGACACTAAGTTTCAAGAGTTATTTGTGGAACTTGTCTTGTTGAGGTGTGTTCTTATTGTTGGTGTTGTGATATAATGTTGTCATTGATGTCAAAATTAAAATTGGTGTCATGTATGGTGAAGTGGTATGTGATAAGGAGTTATATGAAAAGAGATAATTTAAATTTAACCTATTATCTCTTTGTTGAGATATAATTTGAATTCAACTTGGTAATTTTTCTAAGGTTCATGATATGTCAAGGTCAAGATAAAGATATACGGTAAGCATACTTTTGAGCACTAGTCTTAAGGAGATTTGTCATATCATGAGAATGTGTATGATGATGGTGGTATAATAAGATGAAAAAATATAGGTATAATTTTATGTTTAATTATTCTTGATCATGCGTATGAAATTTTAAAACACTCGAGAAGGTTTCAAGGTAAACCTTCAAGGATAAGGTCTTAAGCCTTAGCATGAAACTACTCTAGTCTTAGACTACACCAGACCTAATGAGGAATCTTGAGGTGTTATAATTATCTATAAAGGATTTAAATTATTCATAAATTATTATATAATATTTTTTACACTTTGTATACATATGGATGAAGTATATAAGATTTCATAAGATGTTTCTAGATCACTTCTTGGCTTAGTATTTACATGAAGAGACCTAGTGAGAAGGTATAGGCTTAGTAGTATGATGAGGTGAGTAGTATAAGGATTGTGAGAATAATTTTTGTAGTTTATAAAAAATGTATGAGTTTTTATAACATGAGTATGAGGTATTGAGAGCAGTACATTAGGTTTTAAGGTGTGTTCAAGGTCTAAGTGTGACTGGTAGTTGAAGGCCTAACATGCAAAAAGACCTAGTATGGCCTAATTAGGGGTAAATTTTAGTTTTCAAGGTGATATATCTCCTAGGATATAATATAAAAGAGTGATATGTTTTTTTAATTGTGTTGAAAAAGTTTGAAGGATAAAGAATAAAATTTAGTTTTTGAGTTTTTTATGTACACAGGAGGTATTGCAAACCTGATAAGGATTTTATTATGCTCATTGACATGTGAAAACTTTAAATTATATGAGAATAATTTTGTTTAATTTTTATACTATTACCATCTCAATTTTATTTTCATTGGTTTTGGATTTTAGGGTTAATCCTTTATGAACGATTGTTAAGAATGAAAACTAGTTTTTAGTGCCTTAAAACCCTAATAAGGACCAAATATGAAACATATTATTGGAAATGGATCATAATGGTTTTTATGACCTATTTTTGTGATTATAACATGTATATTAATATCATAGTAACCTCTATGTGGTATTGGTCTGTCAGAAGAGTAAATCAAAGCTATAAGAAACCCCTTATTTTTTAGATTTTTGATGTAACAAGTAGGGTTGACAAGGTCAAAGCATGAAAATGATTTTAAGATGATGTGTGATACTTTTATTTTATTATAATATAATTATATGAGTATTTTATATACTTAAAATATGTTAAAATAGTCATGTGAGTTGGCCTGCCACTAAAAAGGCTGAGTGATGATGATAGTGAGAAAACTAGGTAAAAATGAGAATGAGATTATGGATGGGTTGTAGTGGATTAGGAATAGATCCAAATGCATTGGGTTTTTATTAAATACATTTCACACATATCACCTTTAAATATAATATTTTTATATGCTTATATATAATTATAAATTTACTCTCAAAGTGACATATCTAACATAGTGAGGTTTATGTAGGGTGAAGACATGAGATTGGTATGTAAGACCAATATTGGTATCAAAAATTATATATATATATATATATATATATTAATATGTTATAAGTTTTATTAATTATCATATAAACCCATTTTAAGTTCATGAAATTATTCACATATGTGTTCTAAGTCTTGGTTTCCATGACTGTGTTGTGGAGTATTCAGGTAGTTTTTTGTGTGTTGGTGAGAATGATGCTAATGATTCATTATGAATATATTTTAAGAATATAATTCAAATTAAGTTTTTATATGTATAATATGTTAATTTTAATGGATTTATATTAATTATCAAATCTTATGAGGGTGTGAAAATTCAAAAGTTATTGACTAGGTTTTGAAGCCTGTTTGTAGTTCTGAGTGAGCATATAGAAGTGGTTTGTTTGAGGTTTTATGCACTATATGGTGAAATATAATGGAAATTATGATTACCATAAGGTAATTTAAGTTATATAAATGTGATTTATTTATGTTTTAATTTGTAAAATTTTAGTGTATAATTCATATATTCAAAGCAAACTTTATGGTAGTGAGAAGGGTTAATTGTGAGTAGGCATAATGGTGTTATTCAAGGAGTCAAATGAGTTAAATGGTATTTTGTACCTAAGGTGATATTATAAGGAATATAATTTAATCATGTATTAAGTTTTTCATCCATTTATTTAGGCTCAAAATTTTCCAAGTTTGCCAAGTCAAAACATGTGCCTTGAGAAGGCCTAATTACATTAGGTCTCTATTAGGCCTAATCGTGGTTTTGGTACTTATGAGTGGTGACCAACCTATATAGTGGTTGTTTAAATTTTAAATGGTTTTTTTGATATCTTAAAAGTGTGATAAAATTATGTATATTTTTATGTCTTACCAAGTTAGGTGAGAGCAAGAGTGAAGTATAAGTAGAAGGTCTAATAAACCTAATTTGACTAGTTAGAATATTGAGGATATGAGAAAATGAAATAAAAATTTGGAAAATAGGTAGAGGGATTAGAGACCATTAGATAGGTGTTTTTTATATTTCATGAAGTTATAACTATATTTATATATATTATGATAAAGGTGATGTGACCTAAATATGCTAATGAAAGGGCTAATTGAGTGAAGAGGTCTAATAGGCTATTTGAGAGAGATATAAGAGTGTAAAGAGAAAAATGAAGTAATCATAAGTATTTGAGTGATAATAAAGTGTCCAAATGTGATCATATATTATTTGTATATTATTTTTTGTCAGGTTATCTAGGGGTTTGGTTCTTCCTTGCAATTTGGTGCTTGCTAAAGGACTAGTTGAGTTGGTGCTTGACTAGTGAGGGGTTGGTTCTCCTTGTGGGGATGGTGCCTCAATAAATCTTGATTCATTTATTATAATACTATAGTCCAATATATTTTTGTATGGGTTTTATCTTCCATTATGTTTTTACACATATCTCTTGTGTTCATATGTTTTATGCTTATAGGAATGCTTGTTTATGCATTGGTTGACGTATGTGTTTGAATGAATGCTTCATGAATGATAAGTGGACTTGAATGACACATTTTAAGGGAAATGATTCACCCATAATATAATTATATGTACTTCCAAAATTTGGTATCATATATGTTATTTTTAATTATGCCTAATATCTTAAAGGATATCCTAAGTAAGCAATAATGGATAGTAAAACACAAGGTGGTTTCTCTACAAAAAGGTTTCCATTATTCAATTGATCTAATTACGCATTTTGGAGTGTTAGGATGAGAAAATATTATATGTCTCAAGTTAATGATGTTTATTAATCACTTTTTGATGGATATACTACACCCCCTATTCCCCCTACATATGCAATAGGTAAAAAGGCTAGTGATAATAAATCAAAAGCAATGAATGGTATTCTTTGTCTTATAAAAGGTAGAACTTGTGAAGGTCATGAAATATATTTATACCAAAAATATCTAAGATAAGTTAAAGACTATCCATGAGGGAGACTCCAAGGTCAAGTTGGATAAATTACAAATCCATAGAAGATAGTTTGGAATCCTAAATATGAATGAAGATGAGACCATTGCAGCCTACCTATTGAGGACTGATGAAGTGATAAACATCATATGAGGTCTAGGTGAATAATTGAAAGAGTATAATATTGTACAAAATTTATTGAGATCTCTAACTCCTATGTTTGATTCTAGAGTATCTAATTTTGAAGAAATGCAATATCTATACAAGATAGAGATGGATGGACTTCATAGAACCCTAATAGCCTATGAGATGATGAAAAGAGAAGTAAGACCTAAAAATAAGGAAGTTTCATTCATGGTACAAAACAAGTCAAAATATAATAAGATACAAAGTAATAAAGTCAAAATAAATAATGATTATGATATTGATGATGATGATTTAATAGCTATGTTTTCAATAAAGTTGAAAACTAGTTTAGGAAAATATAAGGGTAGACTACCCTTCAAGTGATTTAATTGTGGATAAATTGGAAACTTTACTAATAAGTTCCCTCATAATCATAAGACAAATTATTATGGAGATAATTATGAAGTTTATGATGATGACAAGAAGTTCAATAGCTCTGATAAGAGCAAATAATGTTTAAAAAGTATTATGACAAGAAGTCCTTCAAGAATAAAAGAAGATTTTGCACCAAGGAAAATTGTAGATCATCTAATGAGAGTGAAATAAGTGATTTTGAGAGTGACCATGAAGATTATGGTCATAATTTTAATGAATTTCTCTTAATGGATGAGGAAGCAATTTGTTCAAATCAAGAAGAGTCCATGTGGTTTAGAGGTATTGTTGGTGATTTATGTGAATAAGGAGATGAGGTGGACTTTGAAACTAAATTGATGAATGATATATAATAAATAAATATGGTGAAGAATAAGAATAAGGAGATGAGGTCTCTTATCAAATATTATGAGGAGAAAATTAGTTTTTTTGAAGAGAGATTAAGAAATAACTCCAAGAAATAAGAAAGAGATAATAAAATAGGCGGAGACTCAAATTGAGATTGTGATTGTAAGCCTAAATGTTAAAAAAGAAGAATGTGCTAGGTATATAACTGAAGTTAGTTCCTTGAGATCTAATTTAGATCAGGCATCAAGTAGGGTAATGTCCTTCATGAAGTTTAAAAAGTGTACCAATAATCTAGACAACATTTTGAGTGGTCAAAAGACTTCTAATGACAAAAAAGGTCTTGTTTAAATGGAGACCAAAAGAAGAATGCTAATGTGATCAAGGATAATCAACCCTTAAGGGTTAATAGTCAATTAAGGAATTATGGTTATAGAAGAATAAAGTCTAATCTTATCAGGTAGCTTAATGCTATAAGGTATGTTAATTTTTTCAATGGTTATTGTTATTCATGTAACCAATTTGGTCATAAATCAAGGCATTATATAAGACACTTCAAGAATGAATATGTATGGAACTATGAGGAGAGTCATCAATCAAGAGATATGGGTACTAGTGTGTTTCCATAAAGAGGAATATAATTTTTCAATTGTCAAAAATTTGGTCATATTATAAATTTTTGTAAGTATGGATTCTCATGTCAAAATAAGAAAATTGAGGCCCCTAAAGTGCAAGAAAGAAGACAAAATAGTGAATGGATATCAAAGGTAGCTAAGGTGAATGATGATTATTATGAAAATCCAAGTGGATTACTTGACATGGTGGAGCATAGTTCTAATGTAAAGGAGTGCCAATCATTCTCCTTATCATCTTAGATTATGGATGAAGTCAAGATAAATAGACCAAGTCAGAATGTTATTCAAATGGAGATTGAATAATTCAAGGCTAATAGGTCATGAATAAGTCTAGTAAGGACATATATATATGGGAATATCCTAAGTTTATGTTGTTTTAGTACACAAGAGAGAAGAGGTGACTCCATTAGGCTTCATGGAGTCACTCAGATAGTAATCGAAAGCATGAAGGATTTTTGGTCTTAAGATGAGCTTTGTATTTTCTATTTCAGAGCCAAAGGTTAGTCAATAGTATATTATAGATGTAAGTGAAAGATATGGTTTAATAATCATTTGTATTATGACTTTTTCAAACCAAGTCACATTCATGATAGTGTCTTGAATACATCATAGAGATAAGGGGAGCCAATCATGCTCCAAGAGTAGGAATGTTTACCAAGTAAATCTATAGTAGTTTGTTGTGAGCTTGATATGTGTTGAATTTTCTTCAAAGAGAGATAGAGTTATATTTTTTTTGAGAGAAAA